>JARFOC010000675.1:520026-540169 GCA_031763485.1 Osmoderma eremita | reverse complement strand
ACTCAACAAGGTGGTAAGGGGTATTTTTTAACTTAAATTTATTTTAAGCCACCGTATCCTATACCTAACCTACATGCTGACTAATGTCTGCCAAGAATTTTATGATTGGTTGAGGTGTTGTCAAGAATACCGTGGGCGATCATTTAATTAGGAATCTAATTTTTAGTTTATGGTTGAATTATTTCTTTTTATAAAAGTTATACTTATTTTTCTTATTTTACACGAAGTCAGAATAGACAATAGAAGTTTTATTGTGTATCCTTGCAAAAAGAATACACATATAACTACTTATTTGAATACGTATTGTGCAGATACGAACCACGTTCCAACGGCATTCTAGGCCTACTAACTAAAAACTGATGAATAACAGAATATTGTTCCTATACATCTCACTCCAAGCATTTGCATGTTTGCCCTTATATATATATACATGCACCGATAAGGATGGAAAATTGACAACTCTGCCCTATATTTCTCCGCCACATATCTAATTAAAAATTTGCGCTTACTGTATATGGATATGTATCTCTAGGTATTTATATTTTAAAAATAGAAACGAAAGGGACTGTGTCGGTTTTCTATTGGGTTCTTTTTTAACATTCGAATAAAGAGCTACGACCAGACCACCCCGTTTCATACACAAATGGATTTAAACGTCTAGAGTCTAGACTCCCTCTCTGTCTGTTGAGAACCGAAACCATTTGGGATGATAAGTACCATGACGAAAGGGGCAGAAGGGAAGAGAAGTACTGAATCGGCTGTCTTTCTTTACTCTTGCAGTTAAGTTTCTTTTATTCTGACTTTCATTTCACTTTAATTTCGCTGCATATTAAAATAAAACCTGGCTCGGATATAAATAAGACTCTTTTTTACATTTATTTATTCCAATGCAATACTCTTCTTGTATAATTTATGGGTAATTTATTTTATATGTAATAATAATTTATTGCGACTTGCTATCGAGAAGTGCTTTTATTTCGGCAGCCCCCGGTCTTAAAAACTTGGCTGGCTTCGGGTCGAGTCAACGTCCTAATATGCGAATAGCGAATTAAATAAATCAATTCTCTCGTAATTTTGTGCGCTTCAGTATTCAGAGTCACAATGATAATCAGACTTCTTTCATTAATAAAAAGTGTGGATTTAAATCATCCGGTCTGTAGTTAGCACCGAGTAGTTGCTAAAAAACAACTAACTACAGAGAGGATAATTTGAATCGACACTTTTTATTAGCCTTCACAAATCATTCCTATTCCGTTCTAAGAGCGTTTTGCCTTAATATTGTATTAAGATAAATGTTAAATGTTCAAGTTCTTTCTTAATAATGGCAGCTTCTTGGAATTTTAAGTTGTATTAAGGTATTTTCTTATGTCGTAATTTAGAATGCGTATTCTACGTAATTTTTATACAAAAATACCGCCCAAGAAAATCGCTTACTGCATACACAATCTAAAGCATTAATTTATTAAATTTCCAAGATAAATCATTTCTTTTAACATGCATATGGATAATCTTCGAGCAGCCTCAAGGACAGTTTTTTCTATTTTCTTATTAAGACAAAGAACTAAAACTTACTTATGTTTTATTGATTCTGCAAAGTTTTTTTAACAGGTGCTAACAATGATATACCGAGTACCGATAGGGAGAATTTGTCGGATGTATTTCTCCGGTGTAGGTACCTATATATTAGATAAAGATGAAGCAGGGCCATACATTCGCCAGCATCCCCACAACAGAGTAATACGTATTCTGTTCTAACAAACTGAAAGACCTAGCTATTTATTTTACTCTTTACAGAGCTTATCCGCAGCTGGCTAGAGTTCGCTCTGTATATAGTTTACATTCGTCTTACAGTTAGCTGTTGGGAATTAAATAAAAGCACTTGCCCTTAAGACTATACAAACATAAATGTGTCTATTAACCCTTTGAGTACCAAGGATCGTGCTCCTCAATACACTAGCCGAATATACAAGAGGACTATTCCTTAAAACACATGATTGTGTTTTCAAATATTTTCAACTTCTCCTCTGAATTATATCTAAAACTTCTATTATACTAATTTCTTCCATTTTCTTCAATTTTTTTTTTTGGAATCATATTTTCTGTTTTGGTGGCTGTTTTGTCCATTGTTCATGTACTAAATTTACAGCTGTTAAGTAAGAATGAACGCCTGTCTTTTTAATTTAACATCTATTATTCTTTGCATTGCATTTTCCTTGTAACATATCCAAATATATTCCTGCTAAACCTATATTGTTAACAGCTACCAATAATTTGTTTCTCTTACAAGGACTTAATACTTTTTATTACTTATTACTTTTATTTATATCCGTGTATTTATGACTCTTAATGGCGGGGTTGGGGTTCAAATCTTAGTTCGATCGGTTGTTGTAAACGATGTTTCTTCTAATTTTTCTAACCACAATGGTGTTCGCGTTAAAGACTCGCCTCAACTAGAGGTGTGATGATAACGAAAATCATATATATAGCTGTACCACTTCTTCAAAATATTCATATGTATGGGTACACACATATTCTTAATATTCGTGAATGACGCCATGGGTTATAAATTTTACGTATGGGTCGTTAATTTCAGAGAACCTGTATATTTTTTTTTCACCAAAGTTCTCTACCGCTACCGATTTCATTTATTTGTTCTTATGGAATTCGTGAGATGGTTTATTTTTTGTTATTTGCTCTCCGATTGCTTCTTACATCTCTCTATTCACAAATTTATATTTCTAGGAAAATGATAAATAAATTAAAAAAAAAACTAGGTATCAATACTTTGGTTTCTGCTGCACCAACACAGTCAAGAATTTTGTGATGTAAACATATGACATAAGAGGTTTTTGTTGCCCGAAGAAACAATAGTGACCTTATGACATAAAATATAGGTTATGTACATATAATAACAATTATTCTGTGTTCTCTTGGGGGAATTATTAAATTGTGGCTGGTTTTTAAATAAAAACATACATTCCTATATATGTAAATTCCGTAAACTATATATAATAAGTTGCCAGTCTTAAACCAGTTTCTATAACTCTCATACGCAGACATACCAGTATAATACATAAGAATCTCTTGTGTACTAAGAATACATTGTTAACATCTGAACCTTGTTCCCCAGAAAATAATTGCATATTTTAAACGTGCATAAAATAATCCAGATATACAGTTTTCAGTCGTGAAAAATCAGCTACATTCCTCAGGTTTCCTACACCAAAACAAATACTATTTAAGTGATTATACAATTTGTCCACGTCTACCGTCCATGTTAAATAACTATCTAAATAAATAAATAAATAAATGTATTCCAAGAAACTTTATTTAAGATACCGCCTAAAACGTGGTACCATTTAGAGTTAAGTTGTACGCTAACTGAGTGTTGCTAGAAGGACACGTTTTTGCTGCATTTTATGTCAATTTGTTAGTCTTAAACCAATCGCTAAGTTTACAAAATTATTTATTACGTTCGCTTAGTAGATGAACAGAATCATTACCACGAATTAAAATTAAGGTATCATCAGTATAGTTCACTAGCTAGTGTTCGGAGGGAGCTCCAGTAACATAAATACCATTAATAAATATATTGTGCATTAAAAGTCCTAGTATATTTCCTTGGGATATCCCTAGCTGTATTTCCTGTGACTTTGACACTACCTTCTTATTACCATTCGTTAAAGAGACAAGTTGTTGTCGTCCCCTTAGGTAAGATTCAATTAAGTCATTAGGAACACCTCGAATTCCATAGTAACTTAATTTGAATAGCAAAATACTATGATCCAGGCAGTCAAAGCTTTACTAATATCAGGAAAAATTCCACGAGCCAGTTTACCATCTTCCAGTATAAAACAATTTGAGTTGATTTCCCTTGCTGAAAACCATTAACCAGTTTATTTGTGTTGAAAAACGACAATAAGCGGTTATAAATTAAAGATTCTAACCTTAGCTTTTTTCAAAAGAGATGTTGTCAAATCTCTATTCAAAAAGCTGTCTTTAAGAAATTATTTAAGTAATTAGTATTAATTTAAGTAATAAGCCACTGACCCAATTCACGACTCTATGACGTATATGAACGTCTTTGCACAAAACTGTAGTAAAATGATCAGAAACTCTTTCTAAATGCGAAACAAATACCCCTATATTTGAAATTAATAACTTACATATTACATTATCCCGTAAAACGTTGATAAGCATTTAGATTTCGCGACATTTCCTCAATTGGCGTAACTAGAGATCACCTAACGGCTCGAACTGCGCTCTCACGCTAAATTTGCAACGGTGCTTCGACAGCATTTACGCGCCATGTATCAAGTAGTAGTTATTAGCTATTAGTAATGGTGGAACGTTCGACAAAGGTTCTGTATATCAATGCCCATGTACTGCATCAGGCGTTTCTCTCTGCCTGTATGTGTGTGGATGCGTAAGTACGTGCAAGCGGTTAACTGAAACGAATCGCTACGAGATGGTATCTGAACACGGCGACGGTTACGGGGTATAAACTCTGCTTACTGTGTACACACACTAGATTCGCGTAAGTGGTAATGATGGTGTTCATAATTTATATCTGGGAACAGTGCGTTCGGTACCGCTCATGTGTGAAAATGCATGCCGGCCAGGGAAGAGAATGAAAGAGAGAGAGAGAGAGAAGGCGCAGAGGTACAACAAATACTGTGAGTGTGTTACAAGTAGTAGCGGTGACGAATTTATGTAGAAGATTTGCTGTTTGATGATGGTGATGAGATTTGTTACTGCTGTTGATTCGAGTCGAAAGTGTCGGTTTAAATTATGGACTACACTAATGGTGAATCAACTGTAAAAGCAATTGTTAGGGATGCTTAGCATAATACGTAGCAGCTATGTAATTTTGATTCGTTGCTTCGTTGATTCTGCAACCAGCACTGCAAACCAATCGTCAGCGTCTTGAATTAATTAAACATTGGATTCTGACCTGCACACTTTCATAGTACATACATATAATCAAGTTTCCTCTGTGTTGTCCGATTCTTTTCGTTCACCGCGCCCTCTTCAGTAGAAGAAAAATGATTGAAACCAGTGTTGTAGATACAGCTTTGCCAGGGTAAATCTTGAAGATCTTCGATCCTACTGACTGCGTCAATTAAGTTCATTGATCGCTGTTTTAGATTTTTTAAAAGAAAGTAACGAACGGTTATTTACTAAACTAATCCTAGTCACACAACACACCATTATCTCTAGAATTTAATCTGCTCACCGTTCAAAACAATTTACGAATAATCCACATAAGTCATAATAAAAAATAGTGTCAGGTAATACAACACCTACAAATATTTCTATGAATTGGTGTCCATCTTATTAAATAAGAAACCGAATACGCAGATGTGTTTCAACATGTTGATGCATGCTTTAAAGTAATCCTTACTGGAGGGTTTAAAAAAAGCGCTTCAACACTCTCCTGGATCAGCATCTGAAAGTTCACCGCTATTATTGTTAGTGAAGATTTGCAATTTTGAGTTTGCCCGTAATGGAAACACGATTGCTGTCAAAAATTGAGGCTCGGGGAGCCACAGATAAACTGGAAAGTGGAAGAACACAACAAAGTGTTGCTAAAGACCTTGAGGTGAGTCAGAGTGTAATTTGGAATCGCCTTTTGTAAATTGAAAATGTTCGAAGAGGACAAGGTTACGGTCGGCCAACATCAGCCAACAACAGAGAGAATAGATACCTGTCGCGATAGAAATCGCACTCTTAATGCAACCCAGCTTCAAAGTGAGTTTGTAGCTGCCACTCGAAGTAGTATCAGCGCAAGCAATTAGAAGTCGTTTGCATAGCTGGTGGTTGTATGCCCGAAAACTGTTGGCTTACATTCCCTTTACTGCAGGGCATAAAAGAGCCCGCATAATGTGGGCTAATGAGCTTATCAGTGTTGGTCATAATAAATAAGGACGAGTATTATTCAATGATGAATCCAGATTTACGTTGCAGCCAGCTAATAGAAGACATGGCATAGACACGATGCACGCAACAACTCACATTGTTTTCGGAAATTTGCTCAATATGAGGGGAGGTGGTGTAATAGTATGTGCTGGGCTAAGCACTGGTGAACATATCGACCTTGATTTCATATCAGTGGAGCTCTCACTAACCCTAGCCAGCGTCACTTCAGTCCTCGATGACTTCTCACGAGAAGAAACATGAGATACTTGCCAACAATTAATAACTACATATTTGCTTTATAATACACGTTGTAACACACGTTCTCAGTACTTACTAACCATACATAAGTCATCCGCGAGGATCTGTATTATTATAAATACTTCGAATTATCATAAGTACAGGGCGCAAGGACTGAAAACTGCAGAGATCCGGACGCAATTACGTATGCATACACATCTATGTACAGTTATGTAAATAAACAACATATGAGGTAATATTCGCGAATGCATAATGCAGATGTCGGAGAGTATTATGCTCTAATACCGTACGCGTCGGTCGATTGAAGAAGTTCCGGTCGGATGTTGCACACTCCAGATATGTCAGGTATTGGTCCTCGTGGGGACGTTCCGATGCTAATATCAATT
Organism: Osmoderma eremita; assembly: GCA_031763485.1. NCBI lineage: Eukaryota > Metazoa > Arthropoda > Insecta > Coleoptera > Scarabaeidae > Osmoderma > Osmoderma eremita. The sequence continues at coordinate 533,606 of JARFOC010000675.1, read as the reverse complement.
CTGAAATCGCGACGTTTCTCTGGTGGTTTGTGTTTGGGTCGGTTATGTTATTGCGGTTAGGACTGCCCGGGACATGTTGCTAATATCTCTGGCCGGACGATAATTCCGAATTGTGTTAGAGGATTACCTTTATGGTAGGTGGAGGTGTAATTTATGTCGTCTGAGGCTTGTTATTGAATAGAGTATCATAATTTTGAGAAGTATAACACAGCGATAAATGTAGATGTAATATTATATTGCAAAAATATTAATAAAATTGTGCAAGTTTATTGCATATATGCACTATATTGTAGTTATAAAGTGATTCTGAGAATGTCAGACTGTATGTTATCTCTTTGTAAGATATTACAAATAAACCTGTTGTAGGACTATACGCCCTTGAAAATAATTAACGAATATTTCATAAAAACTATAATAAATTTAAAAGAAAATTGATTGCGCACAGTATTTCCTATATTTGTAAGCGAGTATCTAAACACATTATTGTGTTTTAAACTTATTTCGGCAGGTTGTAATCTTGTTGTGAGAGTATAAAGTGTTGCATTTTTAATGCAAGAAGAATCCCCAAATGTTCAGGTTTACAGAGGTTTTATTTAAACAAATGTTTACCAAAAATAACAATTAATAACACGTATAATCCATGGTATGGACTGGAATAGAGCGTTGATAAATTTTGGGAAACCATACGCCATTACTTCTTGACAACAATTTATAATTCTTGAAGCGTTCTCATAACGCTGTTTCCATAACATATTACCTGCAGCAACACGTCTTCCTAAAGCACCTCAAGCGTGTTCTATTGGATTACCAACTGGTTGGCCAATCCATTTCCACTATTCCAGCTTCGTGAAATCATTTTGTTCGATTGGAACAAGCATTATCCATAAAGGGGAATTGTTCTCCCGCTGATGGTACATACGAAAGAGCAATGGATCATATCCGGAGCATCATGAATTCTTTTCCAATTATTTTCCTTTTATTCAATCACCTTTTGAAATAAGTAAGGGTGGCGGTGATTATGTGCAAAGGAATCAAATACGGCAGAGGTTGTTAAGCATAGAAAAGACGAATTTTATAATACATACTTTAAATTTTTATTGGCTTACTCTCGAATTTACAAATACATACTCCTTAAGTTTCATTCAAATCATAGTTTCCTAGTATGTAAGACCTAAGCATATTCATGAATATATACCAGATCATCCACACTTAACAAACCAGATCTGTTCTCACGACATTTTACAACGAATAGCGAATAGTTTGATGGTCAAATGATATAATTGACGGCGATACCTATGAACTTGACGGTTTTAATTGCAACATAGAATCTAGTAATAATTTTTGATTTTCTTTTTTTAGAAAAAAGATAATCAATTTACCCTGAGAAGTACGTTAATGATATAGTTTTGAAAGCAACTGCCGAACTTATAATAAATAAATGATTGATACGTAAATGACTTCTAACAATATAGCTCCTTTTTTTCATATTTACATGCTTAATTGCTTCCGAAGTATTAACTTAAACTTTAAATTGTCAGAAATGATCGTGCATAATCTTATGACTGGTGCTTGCAATTTACCTGAAGTATTTTGAGTTCATCATCATATTTCATACATTCCTAAGAGATTGTCGTTACAGAAATAGGTGCGGTCTGTAAGTAATTCGGAATAAGAGATAGTAATAAATTGATTAAAAGAAATAATTTAAATATAAAATAATGCCTGGCCTAAAATTGGAGAAGAAGCAAACAAAAAAACTCAGAAGAACATATTATATTTAATCTGAGAGGATCTCTGTTCTAAATGTGCCCAAAAAGTTTTTACCTATTCCAAAAAAGGTTAAATGTTGTCGACGCTAAATCTGAACGTCGAACATTTTCTTGAATAGCATTGTTGCCCAATAATTTTTAACAATCCCTAAGGTCACATTTTTGCATTATTCAAAAAAGCGTTTATGAAATTTTCATTGCTAGTAGAACGGCTAGAAATTTTTCAATTGTTCGATAATTTAATCAATCCAAAGCATGTTTTCAAAATGATCCTTCTTCCAGTTCTTCCACTTTGTCTCGTTTTCTAGATAATAGAAAATATAATTTTAGCTAAAAAAAATTTATTCATAGAAAATAAGCAACGACTTGTAATCTTAACATTTGCTTAACGTTTACAAATTTACTTTACAAACAAGAAGCACTAGCTAGTATCCATACCTAAACCACTTCTTCTTACTTCCACCTCGACCAATTAGCCCCACATCTATTTTATAATTTTTCTGAATCTTTTCACCTTTAATAACACGAAAAGTATACATCTACATACATATCGTTATTGGTGGTATCCTCCAGGCATTAAACTAGGCAATTACCCGTGTGTACCTTTCCGCCATTCATTGCGAGAGGAGCTAACTACACTCCAACGCGTACGCCACGCATTCCTATTGTAGCCTTAAATCGATTGGTACGGATCGTCAGCAAAGGAAAGATACTCTAGGCCGTCTATATAGCACCGCCATAGGCGTGCCGCTCTTCTGTTTCGTCAGGGTGGTCTATCGTCACGTGCACAACTCGCTGTAGACAGACGATCGTGTGTATGCGGTTATAAATGCGTTGCATGCCATGCCTCAGCGATGCGCCATGTTAGTAAGAGAATGCCTACTTGCCGTTTGTCGGATTGCTTGTGTTCTGTTGGGATCGGTAAACAATTCTACAGCTGTGGATGTAATGTATGCGGTGTACATGTATGCATGTACGGTAGGTAAGTGATTAATTTACGTATATTACTCCAGATGTCAGCACTATCTCTTGAAATGTCAATTAATAATGATTGTGGATTGTTGGTTAGCGTATGGATTTTGAGTGTCTGTATATAAATGAATTCAAGGCTCTTCAAGAGAAATTGTGTGTACTGTACCAAAATAAATTTGTGAGGATGTAATATGGTTGTTACGCGCATACGTTGTGTGTAAATTAAGTAATGAGACTGACAATTTAGCGTTTGATATGGCAATGCGGGAAGCACAGGACATGGAGGGGACATTGTAATACGCGTTCAGTTTGAACTCGATCAAGTCATTTGGTTGTCCATTGTAGTTTTTTTCCGTGAACCCGGTTTTCGTAGAGCGTTCTACAAATGAAAGACATTAATTTCGTGTGCTATCAGGTTTTGCTTAAGACTTGGGCAAAGTACAACAGAAACTTTTGCAAAACTTCAACAGGCCTACGGAGACAGTGTTTTGTCAAAAGCTCAGGTTTTTCGGTGGTTTAAGGCATTTTCAGGAGGAAGAGAGTCGATGGGAGATGAGCCACGCAGCGGAAGGCCTGGAAGCCAGGGAATCGTTCACAAAAAGTTCGTGCCTCAAGATCAGACAGTTAATCAACATTTTTACCGAGAGGTTCCCTAAAGACTCCTAAAAAGGGTTTTGGAGACCAAACATCAAAAACTATTGGATCCTGCACCATAACAATGCGCCTTGTCACACAGCAATTTCCATAAACGGTTTTTTTCCCAGTAAAACTATTTTTGTGTCTTCTCTGCCTCCTTATTCACCTGACTTGAGTCCTTGCGACTTTTTCTTCCTCCCAAGATTGAAAATTCATCTGAAGGGGCATCATTTTGGGACACTCGGAAACATTCAAACGGCTGTAACCGACCAGCTAAAGGCGATTCCAATATCCGAGTTCCAGCGCTGCTATGAAGAATGGAAGAACCGTCTCCAACGCTAAAAATATCTGTCTCATTACTTAGTTTACACACCTCGTATAAGTGCGTAATTGTATTACTTTATGCCTTAAAAGTCTTATTATTGGTTGTGTTGTGAATGCTAGTTTGTTTATGGATGTCATCCTTGTTTATAACTAAATTAACTGTTGTTGTGGGGTGGACCCAAATTGAATTAAATGACTAACTTACTTTTTCTTTTCATCAATGCTTATAAAGAAAAATCTGGAATCTCTACGCGGGCTTCAAATTGAAGTTTTTCCTACTACCGATGTCCAAAAGGGTACAGATTCATTTACACTGCTGAAAACTAATTTTTCGATTGTTTCAGAACTTTCTGATATTAGCAACTGAAACAAGGATAGCTAAAATAGTAATGAAAAAATTTAATCAAACTTGAAGTCAAATTATTCGACTGCGTTATCTTTGGATATAGAATCTTTAATCATTACATTTCTTTTGGACGTACTTATCCAAAGACTATATATCTTCCATCGTGCCAAGGGGTTTTGTTAGTCGTACTAAAGAATTGAGGGGCGCTAGTATCTAACGACATTAACCATGGACAAGTAACGAACATCATCCATACAGTGCTTCAGTTCAAAGTTTCCATCTTGAAATCTTACCCTATTAGCCGGAAACGCTACTCACTCCAATGCCACCAGCTTAGATTTGTACCATAAAATCTTTGATGACCTTACAGACTTTGCTGTTTTCCAAGAACTCACATTCTGTTTTTTTTTCTTTTTGAACAGGTACAACTATTCTGGGTAAGGCACTACTAAAAGGCTATACCTCTATGCATCCAGCAGCTACATTTCTATTAGTTACTTCAAGCGAAGCTTTTTGATTAACTAGGGTTCCTTTCTTTTCGTGAACATGTGGTTCAGCAACTGCTCGACTCATATTTGGAAAATGTTCATAATTATCAAAATTGGGAATGATAAAATTATTTAGAAATGGTAGTGGCAACTAGATGCAGCGATAGATGTGAGTCATCAAGATCAAAATACTAAGTACTGATGGTGCTTTGAGAATTCCCCTTTTAGAGATATTAGTTGGTGCTTCCGATATGTAAGTTCTGAAAATTTCGGAAAATTTTCAACTGCAGTTGTATTTCCCAGAGCCATTAATTCAAACCCAAAGTGGACAAAGTGGACCACACCAACATGGTCAATGTTCCATGATTATACATTTATGGAATAAATACCTTTATTTCTATCTTGTCTACCAACCAAATGATATAATGTTGATAAAAGGAATTTTGATTTGATAAAAGAAACTTATAATTGTGTCAAGACATGTTTTATTATACTACATGTCTATGCATGCATATTTTAGGTGGATAAGCGAATATCCTGGAACATAACAACTAAGGGTGATGGAGAAATTCTGAAAACATAATTGATTTCAGCACGCAAAAGTGTATGGGAATCAGACATTTTTGTGCTTGGGATAAAAATCTTGTCAACCAGTGTTACCGAACAAAATAATTCTCGAAGTTTGCAATTCCAATCCTTACATATTTCAATGAATCTATGCAGCGATGGGTGAAAAAGCTCTATTTGGACAAACGTTCAATTTTTGCAAATATTACCATTAAATATTGGGTTGCATTATAACCTAGTTGGGATTACAGTAATTTTTCTAATTTTGTTTTTCCCTGCAAACGCATAGGTTTGATTTTTGGTACTCTATTTACGTTTGAGAATTTCCCATAATTTCCTTCTAGTTAACTCATTTACCACAAATAATAATTCTTGAATATTGTTGTAGCGTCCACCTTTTCCAACTAAACAGCTTCAGACTGGAGTAATCCGAAACTTTTCGACGTCATTACACCCTCGCACTTTATCCCCCTATCTATATGCACACCGTTCCACGTCCGTAGCCCGGCATGCAAGGGGGGGTTTAATTTGGAAATTCTATTACGATGAAAAATGAAGGCGCCCCGACCTTCACTCATTCCCATATTTCCCTCTCTGTACAGTACACGGGAAAATTGACAAATTGATCTAATTTAAAACAAACTGAAAGTGCAATCGATAAGTTAGCATTTCGTAGCGGGTAGGGCGTCGTTTCGGGATATATTTGATAACTAACTGGAAATAGTTCCAGTCGGTTCGAATCGTTCGTACCCTCTTCCTTAGTAATTGTGACAAGTTATATCTACCCCTTTATAAACATTGGTGTGTCACCCCGATTGTCGGTGTGAGTGGGAAAGAATCGGGAAAGAAATGAAAGGTATGAGAGGAAGAGAGAAACTGTTGGTGGGTGTTGGTTTTAAGAGGGATATATTCGCACCATCGCCCCCAATCCACCCCTCTTCGACATCCCTAGTCGCTTACCGTCTCCACCTCTTCTTGCAATATTTCATTTGTTAATTGTGTTAGTGCACAAACGCCCGGTATGTGGATGTTGCCTATTATACGTTGTACGTAGATGAGTTCCAATCAGCTAATTGCTGATAATTGTACTTTACAGCGCTGCTGGTGGCGTTTCCGCCCGCGCACGAAGCCTGATTAAATATAAAATATCACTTATTGTTTGCGTTTCCTATAAATAACCGTGAATAGTAGTCGCCTCTTCTTTCTGTATTTGTCCGTGCCTATAACTTGTGTTGTGTGTTCTTCGCGCTCCCATATTCTCCTATTTCCATTGCTTGCCGTTTTATTTGCACTTCGACAGTTCCCCGTTTACATTCTCTCTTTATTAATTAGGGTGCTTTGAAATGAAACAAAAGAAAACACAAAGAAAATTGCTTCTAATGTTTGAAATTATAGATGAAGCTTTTAACGAGGACCGTGAAAGCAGTCACTTTGTACTTTATGCATGGATATTGTAAATGAAGAGGAGAAATATTAGAACTTCTCTTTCGATAGTTGTTTCTAGGGTTTAACGCCAAGCTAGTTTACGAGGCCTCGATACATTGGAATGACGTCATGGTGTCTTGATCGAAGCCTCGGGAAGATAATGCATACAAGCCTGTATCGATACATTTAAATGTACACAGATACGCGTATGTTTTGTCGAATGCATCCCTATGTTTTGTTATTTTTCCGTATTTTAAAATTAATATACTGCTGTGTTTCAAAATGCTAATAATATAATTTATTAATGAATTTTGAATAATAATAATAATTACTTAGGTTCTGTTGTACATGTCAAATTGACACATTTTCTGAAAAAATAATAATTGACAATTGTTAAATTAATATTTTAATGACTTATGCAAAAATTGTAATTTATCTAAAATTATATCAGGAAACCTAAAGATGTGTCTGAAAATATAATTTTGAAATTTTACCAATAATACGCACATATAATTTAACGAATGAAATAATATCAAATACCTTATAAAATATAACTTGTGTGTGTGTGAATATGTGTTCCACCCACGTCTCTCTTCTGTGCGACCTTGTCCCTCCTTTTCCTCTTTCCAATACTTCTTTCACCTCACTCCTCTCTTTTCTTACTATTTCCCTTTATTTCTGCTCACGAACTTAACTTTATCTGACTTTTGTAATTTTCAACATTTCAAACGAATTGAGAATTGGAATATGATTCCAAGTTAATTTCTTAATAAATACCAAAAAAAGCTACAATGTGAAATATATACATTAAATTCGTGTTAGAAAGCCCGCCCAACAACCAAATATCTTACAATTAATATAATATGGTATAGTGAAATCCAATCTGAGAATTTAGTGCTGGTCTTATGTAGAGACCGATCGGCCATTTTAGCCTTGACGACTATCAAAGCTACAATCTCCCTGGAAATATCAGTAAAATAGTCTGGCAACCCTGTCACCTGCTCCTCTATTTGAAATACGTTGCCGGAAGAAGCGTACACTGAATTATCGGATTGAATTCCAGCATAGACTATAATGAGTTTGTTCCTTCAAGCCCGCTGAACGTCATATGGACATCAGCCGCATGCGCAATGCACAAAATGGACAAAATACAACTAAATTATTATTCGATTTGTATAAAGAAGTAAAGAAAAGCAGTTTTACTGAGTTTTCATTATGAGAAAATGCAAATTATTTACTAATTTTAATATCCTATTAATACAGCAATCAAAACCACCAAAAAACAATGTATTTACTATTGTAAATTTTGGACTATTGAATTTCTGATTCCTTCTGTATGAGTTATTTGTGATACGGATGTATATCACCTACAGAGAATCCTAACCGATTGTGTAACGCAACCTGCGAGCTACTACAATGACAAATAAAACCCGTTCCAACAGACATTTATTTTCAAGTCCATGAACTGGTTCATGAACGCATCAGAAAGGACTTGAAGGAACAAAGCTAATGTTGCATTATCAAAAAAAGTTCTTGAGTTCTCAAAATTTCCGAATGTACCTTATTTACAGAAAAATGATTATTTTAAAAGTACATTTGCTAAATGTGTATGTATGCCTCTATATACAGCTCTGAAGTTACATACAGCCAGAAATTATATAAATTTCATGTAGAATTTTTATCCATGTAACGCACCTTTTTATAATGAAACTGTTAGAGCATTTCACATGTGTTGACAACGGAAGGGTTACCCTTAACTAGTTCATGAACATTTTTAAAACAGAATAATTTCTGGTAGAACAGACTGATTGAACTGATCTGATGCTGTCTAAAGCATATAATATTTGGGGTATTCTGAAGGATTCGGTATTTCGACCAGAAGATCCTCCAGCAAATATTAGAGAATGACGACAATAGATAATAAATAACCTATTTTCAGCAGCTGCAGTAACCACTCCTTGTAAATATGTTCAAAGATCTGCAAAAATCATTATGAATCTTGTTTGCGTCGCAGTGGTGCACATTTTGAACATTTAAGTTATATCAATTACAAACAATTTTCATTATGGATTTTGTTTATTTTTGCAAATACTGATGTACATATAATATAATGCTTGAATTCCTAGTAATCCGTCTAAAGACCTTTGATTTATTAACAACCGCTGAAACTGAGCGGCAAAAACCTAAAATATACATTTATATCTGCAATTCTACAATTATAATAATTCCTTTTTTTTACATCTACATTTTGTTTATCGCTTATATACAGAGTGAATTACTCCCAGCTGCGGATAAGTTCATTAAAGAGGAAAAGAAAAGGCTAGATATTCCAGTTTTATTCAACAGAATACGCCTTAGTCTGCTATGCGGATGCTGGCGAATGTATCTTTATCTATTATACCTATATCTAATACATAGATACATCGAAGAAATATATTTCATGTCCGACATATTAGGCTTCCTATCCGCAGCACGAGCACGTGCACTCGGTATACACACAGACACCTCTCTCTCTCTATCTCGCGATATTACTACTGCATCTGCATTTACCTGTATGTAGACAGTATGCGGGTCTATTACAGTTGAACATGGCGTGATGAGGCGCATAGCTTGATTACCATTAAATTCTCGTTTTTCTCTCTATACCAACGTCTACGCGCCCATGTTATTATTATTACTATTATTATATTATATCGGATCTACTGGCGAGCCGAGCCGCACCTAAAGATAATTTATTAATATCAATAAATGCAATATTCATTACGGAGAAAATTAATTCCTCCGTTTAACGGCGTGCACTTACAAATGCATGTTGGTTCCTTGCTTCGTTGGTTCGAGAGAGTATTAAGTGCTAGATGCGATACAATAAAAAGGAATGTTAATGTTTCGCATGATAAATATTAATCTATTCGCGCAAGGAAACGTTTGTTTTAATAATTATAAACGAGATAGAACAGAACGGTTTTTTTTAAATTTTCTCGTTCTGTTTATTGTTTTGCAATTTGTTTTATTTTGAGCTTTGATAGAAAGATCGTGTTCGCATTTGTGCGTATTTGGTCCCCTGATCCTATGCATCTGGATGGATATGCATATTGCATATGATGCAATAATTTTTTATTACGTGCATTTATTACGTGTTCAATTTTGCTTCTACTTTTCTATAAACTTATTATTTATGGCTTCCTTATGAAGACTAACAATTTCTTCATAATCCTTTAGCGTTTTTAGCCCGAGATGCGGTAGGTTAAGAGTAAAGTAGCGATTGGGTGCTTTGATTGGTACTGACAGAGAGGAAAGACATGGGAAATTCACAAACTGGTACTGCATTGTATTGTTCAACCAGATCCCGCACTGCTTGAACTGCGTGTTTGTTATTTTTGTCAATGGCATTACGATTGCTGCTCTAGCAGATAATCTAAAAGTTTTTCGATCTATTACATCTATTGATAGCTGTAAATCAAAGTCAAACGAAAAGACTTCACATTGTAGTGATTTGAAAATATTTATTTTTTTATTGATTTATTGGCCATAAATGTGAAGCACAAGAGTAGCAATTTAATGTACGAGGGATGTCCGGTTACTAAGGTACATTTCACTTCAAACTTGGAATATGTTTCGATCGGAACTGACATTGTGCGATTGTCACTGCACACCTTGTACTGAACCTAAAGCATATGCACATCTAAAATGCGTGCAAGTTTCAACCTGATCGGAGCGACCTAGGCGGTGTGTCGCGCAAACGTACCTTATTAACCGGATATCCCTCGTACAAAAACAATTAAAATATTTTTTTTAAAACTACGTTCGCCAAATGTCCTCCATTACAATTTATGCTTTCTTGCAGTCGAACCTGGAAGTTTTGCATATCTTCTCGCAGCATATTCATAAATATTGCTGCTAACTTGTTCTGAATACGTTGTTTGCGGGTTGGATTTATGTTGGGGTGGATCGGTCTCAAACACTTTTCCTTTTAGATACCCCCATTGAAAAGAAAGATCGCAGGCCGTTAAATTTGGAAAGCAAGAAAGCCAAGGCATATTTCCGTTTCGAAAGATGACATGTCCCGAGAACAAAAGCATTCCAGCATTAATTGATATTCTTGCAGTGTGGCTTATTGCGCCGTCTTGCTGAAAAAGTGTGCTTTCATTTATTGAAAAACCGGCGAGTTGTGGTGTCAGAAATTGAGCTTATTCTCGCAATATTGAATACGTTGTTGATTATGACCTGGCTTTAGGGGTGGCGCTATCTGAATCTTGTAAGGATGAAAAAGAAAATCTTTATGCAGAGTCCTTCTCACCGATGTGTCACTTATTACGCGGCATGCAGCAAAACGTTTGACCGATCGGTATGGACTTCTTAGCATGGCCTATTGAACAGCTGCGATGTTTTCAGGGGTTGGAACTGTTTTTGCGCTTCCACCTACTTTTTTCGACCCCGATCCGGTTTGCTCAAGATTACAAATTTAATGGTAGTCTATGCAGATGATAATGGATAGGCGACATTCTTCTCTACCGCCTCACTATGAGCTTCTAACTGACTGACGGACCCAGTATTTGCAGAGAAACGTTAAGCTGCTTCAGATTTATCAGTATTATGTTTTATTTTCATAATATATTTTAAATTATCCTGTAATAAGCAGATTATTCTGTTGTTGGGTAGCAAATAATAAATAAATAAGTTAATGAATATAACAGCTACTAAAGATACTTGCTATTTTCACGAAATTTCACACAAAATATTGGAGATTTGCCAATATCTTATGTGAGTGGCTCAAGCAGTGGAGTTGTAGTAACAGGGAAAAATGTAAATGCAAAAACCGAATACTATGATACCCTCATCGCTTTTGACAGTTACATACACCAACTGTATAATTTTGAAAATTTCTATTGCTAATTCAAAAATTTTATATATCTAATCTATTGATAAAATCTATTAAAATTTTCAAAGTACATACCTTATTTTTATAGATGGCCTTCGAATCTTGTTACGACCTCCATTACTGGACTTTTAAAACTAATTTTGGGCTTAAATATTTGCCTAACAAGAGGATAAATTATGACGAAGCATAACTTTATTTCTTTAATTCGTGATAGTCAAGAATTTTTTCGAGATATTATTTTATGTAGTTTGGTCTGTTTTTTTTTGTAATTGGTGATAATTTCCGTTATCATTTACTTACAAAATGATACATTCTATTTCGTAAACTCGAAACTCGTTTAAGGTCTGCAATTATCAATCAGCAAGTTTGTATGAACAAACAAGTATGATGTTTTAAATCAATTTTCTCCTTCCTCCAAAACCATACCATTTCCTCATTCTGTTTTTGTCCAAGTGCTCTTTAAATCTCTTCTGGGCATTCCCAATTTCAATATTTCCTTACTTCTCCCTATATTTACTGGTACACTAGGAGAAAATAACATCCGAGCGATGCAAGCTAGAGAGAAGATAGCAGAGAAGTAGCAAACTGATATCTTCTCTCCAGCTCCCGTTGGTCGGATATCATTGTCTCCCGGTGTACACGTTTCACCATTCAACATACGTTACTCGTAATATTTGTATTTTAATATGCATTTTTTTTTGTTTCAGGTAAGCTTATGGGTCCTATTTTCTATGACGTGCCATTTTTTTTAGCAACAAAAAGTAAGTTCCCAGACGTATTTTTATACGAACTAATAAGAAACACAATTTCAATTCACATATCATATAGGAAAATAAATGTCAATTTCAATTGTAAATACAAATAAAAATTTCTACTGGCACAAAGCAATATTACGGATCATTTTTAATTTATGTGCGAAGTTATCTATACTACAAATCAAAAATTACATGTAAATACTCATTTGGATATTCAATAATGATAAGAAAATTTACACGGCTAAAAATAATGTAAATTTATTCCTTTTAACCGGGTGTTATTAATTTAATCACACTGTGTGGGTGTCGCAATGATTTTTGGAGCCTTACCGTGTGAAAATTTAAAAATTAAGATACCAGGGAAACGATTCTATTAGCGTAATCTCATTTGCTCGTTAAAAAAATCTTGTTTCCCTCGGAATACATTATTTTCATTGGCCAATGTTATCGTCATTAGCACGAATATTGTTTATATAAGAATGTCTGCTTCCCAATAATTTATTTGTTAGGATTTTTAGGTTGTTTTCGCTCCAGTAATATTCGGTTTAAATATAAAATGTTGTTACTATGTATATGTATAGGCGATATCTTTGTTACAATTTATTCCAATATCAACATCATTCTTATTATGAATAATTTTTGTAGCGATAATGTCACAGATACACCTACGCTTAAGTAGTCGGATAACACTTTTAATTCTGAGAAGCCTTACGAATGTAAAACACAGCGTAGGTGCATAATAAATTATTTTTATTATGAGTATCATGTGAGAAAGTAATTACCGTGACAGTTTTTTTTGTGTAACCGCACAAATAAAACAACGTCATTACAAGAAATTCTAACAACGTCCGGCATGCAATATTTATGTAATGTCCGTTCCGTTTATATACGAACTGGAATAAATAAAAATTTAAACAGTTAATCTTAAATTATATGAAATATGTTTAATAAATCAATAATTACTACTATTAACAAATACTGCATTAATAAATTAATGTAGTATTTATATTCCTGCGCAAAATTATATGAAGAAAATGCAGGTGCAACAGATTATTTGTACCTACAGTTGTTCATTAGCGCCAACGTTCAGTGGTGTAGATTCGATACAACCTTCAGTATAACTGCTAGTCTCAATGAGATATGTTGTGTACACGGGAAAAAAAGTGTGAGAAAAATTGCTACAATTGTAAGAAAATTAGTTATATTTTGTAGTAAAATACCAACTTATTCCAGCTTATACCAATTATTTCTAAATTTTTGTAAGTAAATGTTTTAGTTGGAAGTGTTACAGAATGAAGTAGCAATACATGTTCGTCTGCGTAAGTTCTAGTTGACCCATATTTATGTTTTATTTGTCAAGCTGTAGTAATTTATTATATGTAACGACAGCTGAATTATTGACATAAAGCAGTAAAGATT
>JARFOC010000675.1:502652-519926 GCA_031763485.1 Osmoderma eremita | reverse complement strand
ATAAAACGGAGTGTTACGTCTCATGCGACACAAAGGAAACCAATTCAAACGCCCTAAAAGTTCGTTAATTTTGCGCGGTCATTTGACGCATGCGCAGCGACGCAGGTGCAGAAGCTTTTTAGTGTCGTCTCATTATCTTGGTATAACTTAAAATCAATACGCAGTTTTTGATTTTAAATGTTCCTTGAGAATATTTAAATACATAAATCTGTCCATGTTGCCTGCAATATAATGAAATTTCCCACTAATTCAGCTGCAACACAACCCCACACCATCTCATGGCCACCTCCATGTTTTACTGTTGGTTTTGAGTGAGGTTTCAATTCTTCATTTTTCTTTCTCCAAACGTTAACCTTGCCAACAGAACCAAAAAGGTTAAAACTGCATCATTTTCACTGTGAATCACTGTATGTTCATAGAACAGCCTGTATATGCTGTACGTAACTATGGCCGTGCGTACGTATGGATACACAGACGAAGTCACTAGGCGTTACAGCTACGCCCATTAGTTATTAGGACAGTAACGGGGAGCACGTAGAGCAAGCACTGAATGCATCTGCATTGCAAAACCCGAGTAATAATATTATATGTGCCATACCTAATATGCAATGCGGTACATTTATTACATTAGTAGGCTCTGCGTGGATTGCCACGTTACACCGAGGGGGCTCAGCGCAGACGAGAACGGCGTGGCGGTGCGACTGGGGTGGAAATCCGACTCTAGCCGCCCTTAAATTTCACGATACGATCTTCAAACCCTCTCTCGTCGCCACCCTTTGCCCTGTCTGCTGTACGACCGCTCGATATTGATGTTCAGTGATTCTTGTTCGGTGATGCTGGATGATGGTTGGCGCGTGGTGGTGACTCTACACTTTAGATGCTCGATGAAAATGTAATATAATTTGATTTAATAAAAGAAAAAAATGTTCAAAACTTTAAACATTAGAGAATAGTACCCTAGTAGATTAGAAAATAAGAAGATGTAATAAAGCGAAACAACTTTTATTACTTATTAAAGCAAAATGTGTAATGCTTCTTTCGTAAGGTCCATTTCCATATCCATTCCAAAGTTTTTTGACATAGAAAATGTCTTTTAACAACTTACGTCTGTACGTTTAAAAGTATTCCGTCATTTATAACGTTTTCGTTTCAGTAAAACCAATCCAAAGAAAATCCATTTAAAATGCGATTGTAAACGAGAAACACACACATTGAGTATGTAAATTCCAGATTATTCTAAGTCATTGGGAAACTGCTTTTTTGTCGATGTCATTTAGTTTTCTTTGTTTGTTACAGAAGAAGTTTCTAATCTAAACTCCTAATTGAGATATGAACTTTGTTAATCGTTGTAGTTTGTAGGTCATATTTTCAAGTCATTTAAACACATTGCGAGTGTATTTTGGATTAAGTAAACTAGTTTCGAAGTATATAATAGGCAAATTTTCGTCTGCATAGGGAACAGGATGATATTCACGTCGAGGTACTGGTATTGGTCTATTTGGTGAATGGGACCGATACCCATACAATCACATTTCCTCCTCTGTGTTTGATGGTCGTCATGGTATCTTTACGACACGTCTTTTTGCAGAGAGGATCCAACCACAAAAACAATATGTTGAGTAATTAAGTGTTAAACTTAAGACAAAAAATAGAAAACTCAGTTCACATTTTTATGACACTTTGAAGTGATAAAACCCTAGTTTATAAATATACGTGCAAAATATTACATTATAAGATTTAAAAAGATATTACTTGCTCTAAATCTTTTGATATTTGTGGGTTGGTTCCTTCATGAAAAATAACATTTAGCTCATTTTTGTTAAAAGAAAACTTTATTGCCTAAAGAGGTAGAGCAAGAAATACATAACTTCTAAAATTAATAATTCACAGAGGGTTCTAGTTCAAAATCACGAACTCCGCATCCATCCACATTGTCGATGACGTAATACTTTCATAAAATTGTTTGCAATCATTAGGAGTCAAGTGCATCACGGACTTTATGTCCTCTATTTTTGGATTTGATATAGTTTTTCCTTCAAGCCACATTAGGACTAGCAAATCTTTAAATCAAGCAAGGCGTCCCTTTCGTTTTTTTTCCAACGTCTATTTCAGCATACGGGTTCTCTTCGAAATTGGTACCCACAAAAATTGAAAATGGTTTTTCTTTATCAAGAAGTGTCTCTCGTGCTTTCCAACAACTAACCTTCTCATTCTCAACATCGACTTTTCTATTTACGATTTGTTTTTGTAGCTCCGCAGTTCCATAAAATTCAGTGGAGTTCATTCGGCTTCCTTTGAATTTGTTCTTTGTACGGCAGTTTTCCACGATTCTTATATAACCTGGCAGATAAAGACGTTGTTGATGATTGAGTACACATTCGACGTTTGAAAAATCTGAATCATTAGGGAGGAAGCAATGGCCAGATAGAAGTAAACTCATCCGTGAAAGAATTGCAAGGACTGTGGGATGGTATCACTATCGGGAAATCCAAACCGCACAAATAAATTTAATAAAATTCGAGACATATGTTTCAAGAGCACGTCGGCTCCCATTATCAACCAATTCCCGAATGGACGAAAGTCATATGCACGTTTAAGAAAAGGACTATATGCACATCTCTCTCTATACTTATAAGCGCACTTGGCGTACACCGCCCGAAAATATCTTTTCGAAATCTTAACGAATCCCTTATGACTGTCGATAGCGACCTTTTTAATGAATACACGAGTTAAACGACTATTGATTTGTGCAATGCAATGAAATATGTTAACTCTTCATTATTACATTCTAAAATATAAAATCAAATTCACGTTGCAGCCTGTGCCTTAGTTAATCTACGAAATTGTAAGAACAGTTTAAATTAGTGATGCAAGAATCGAATACGATAAACATGCACGACTTTATTGCCACGTTATAACTCTTTCTGTTTACCTCAGTCCACGGAATAATTACCATCAATAACAATAATAATAACAATATTTATCAATATATATAACTTAATCCCATCCGGGTTTAGCATTAATCTGGAGAGCTGGATTACATTTATTCGCTACTTGCTCGTTAATATTTAAATCCCCTATAATTCCCGCGCTTCTCTGGTCGATTTGAGAGGAAATATTTATTTGCGATTAATTCGCCGGCGGACGTTTCAGCATATATTTTCAGACGTCGCTTGGAAGTAATTATTTTACGATTATTATTCGCTCCGCGATACGGTGCTTTAGTTAAATGTCTGGATATCGTGACAAGCTGGAGTTGGGTAATGGAGAAACGTAAATTGTATTCAGATATCTGCAGATACATATGTATAAATTAAAATAATATATAAGTAATTGACGTAATGTAGAGTTTTACTTTAGTTCTCGGCTTGAAATATCGTAGCTTAAGCATTAGCAAATGAGAAAGAATTGCTTTTAAATGGACAATTAAACATACATTCATAGCGTGCTTCTAATCTGAAGTACATTAAAATTGAAATTACCCCAACAACCACGCTCAGTCAATATTATTAGGTAACAATCTAAACAAAAGTTTTACACTTAAAATATTACGGCTTTTACATAATGAAACAAAGTCTAGCCTTGCTAACATAATATTGTAATCAAGTCCCCTTTCAAGATAAAATCCATCAATTTTAAACAGCAGGTACTTTAAAAATCACCTTTGTTTGCACCGATTCAATGTTATTCATATGAACTTGGTAAATTAAAGACCACACCCCAGGTGCGTATCAAGTTTTGACCTAATATGACTGTAATAAGGCAGACATCTGATGGTAAAATCACGACAGTTTCTACAGATAAAACTATAAGTTCGGTAACCACTCGCAATTGTTGTGTTCATATGCTTTAATAGTCTGAACTCGATGGAGATCTTCGCAGTTTAACTTGTACGTAAAATCTACATAGTTGTTGCTCCTCGTATATAACACAGTTTTGCACTTCTTAATGTTGAGTTCCAAGTGATGTACACCAATCATTAACTGCTGATATATTTTTGGCAGTTTAATGCAGTCTTCAATCGATCTTATTTCTCCAAAGATCTGTAGATCATCAGCAAATATTAAGTGCTCGCTATTAATGATGTTGGCGATATAAACTATAAACAGTAAAAACAAAATTGGACCAAGATTAAATCCTTGTTGTAATCCAGAAGTCGGACTAAATGTTTCAGATCTGACATGGCAGTATTCAACAAATTGTTCTCTCCCAATTAAAGACGATCTAAGAAGCTCAAACAAAAAAAGGTGAAAATCTAATAACCTGCAATTGCCAAAGCAGTAAATAGTGGTCAACTTGGTCAAATGTCTTGGTCAAAATTAGTGTAAACTGTGTCTACTTAGCTCTGTCTGACAACGGTTTCCGATACAAACTGAGTAAAGCAACCCAAGTTCGTAACTATAGTACGTTTGGCCATAAATCCGTGTTGACTGGGTGAAATAAAGATTTTAACTGCATTGTAAATATGGTCGCATAGTATAGACTCGAAGATTTTTGCAAACATAATAGATATGGGCCTGTAGTTGCATATTTCATCCGAGCTTCCAGATTTTAGGACAGGACACACTCTAGCGGTTTTCTATATTTTTGGTATCTCTAATGATTTTAATATCAAATTAAATAGATGAGATAATGGTTCTATAAATATTGCACCACAGTCACGAATAACAAAGCTTGGAACTCCGCCAACACCAGCTAAAAACTTGTCTTTCGATTTTTTCAGGTGATTTAGTAACAGTTCTCCGGAAATGACGGTACGTTAATAATTGATGAACCAATATTGGGAAAATTTTGCAGGCTAACAAAATTAATATTTGATTGTAGATATACACTGTTAAAGTATTCACCGAATGCAATCATAATGTTTTAAGGGGTGTTAATTTCAACATTATTGTAGGTCATAATGCCTTGAATTCTCGTGTGGCCACGTTTGCTGTTTATAAAACACCACAATTGTTTTGGATCTCTTGCTAAACTATGATCAGGGATAGAATGGAATAAAAGTATTCTAGAAACAAATTGGAGTACATAAGAAGTTGGATAAGACTTTCATGATAGCCTATGTTAGCTTAGCAATCACTTGCAACATCTAAAATCTAAAAAAAAAATCAAGCTATGCTTAATCATTCAAAGTCATTTTCTTTGAATTGTTTCATAAAAATAAATACTTCGCTATATGCACACACATTTAAAGTAGATCATTTATGTTTTATTTATAACTTAATTTCTTATAATTCTCTATATTAATTCCTAGTTCTAAGAACATAAGCGCACAAATATTTGATTTGATATTTTTAGTCAACACAGACATAATATGACTTGAGAAATACTTTATTTTGGAACTTCTAAAACAACAGACAATTTACATATCTTTATTACTACAAATTGCGTATCTATAAAAAAACATGTTGCCAACAAAAAATATTTACAAACGCAATAAAATAAGTTGCATTAAATTTGGCGTTATGTATTCAGATATTAAAGTAACTAAGCCACCACAATCACTTGTTGCTTTTGTGTTAAAATTACGTAAGCGAAAAAAAATAAATAAAAAATAAAACAATGGATTAATAACCAAATATTTGAATGCCCGAATATACCATTCATTAAATGTGGAATTATTTATTGAGAAGCATATACACTAGCAGTCATATTTATTTATATCATATTTAATTATGCTATCTATCTATAAGCAAAAGAAGTCAATTTAATTTATTAATTAGTATTTTCTTTAATTAAATGTGCGTGTGTGTTGTTGATTGCGTCTACAAATAATGATGAACTTCGTTTGCGTCTGTGTATCTCTCTGATGTTACCCTTTAGTAAGTAATATTAAAAAGTAATATAAATCTATTTTGAACAATTACGTAAATACAGATAATAAATAAATTTAAAATAAACAACAATTTATCCATTATTTACATACAAATGTGTGTTTCTCCCCGCCATAAGTTTGATTTTTTGATTTGGAAATAAATTTCACAAGACTAAATAAAGTCCGTTATGTTGTTATGAAATGAATGCCGGGTTACCGTTTATTAGAATCGCTTTTAATTTAAAATTATTAGTTGTGAAATCGAATCATATATTTACGTATTGTGTTTGTTGTATATAAATTAAGTAAAGGAATTTTATTAATGCTAATGTATAATAATATTGGATCGTTTATTTTTATAATTTATGTAATTATGGAAAGTGCTTTACCGACCACGTGCTCAAAATAATATTGATACTATTATGACTTATAATAAGTCAGATAAATAAGTCAGAAAGATATTAATTTACGATATTAAATTAAAATATGATAAACAAATGGGATTTATGTTGGATTTTAATTTAGAAATGAAATGGTGTGAAATAATAATTAATGATATGAAGTATTTTTTGATCTTGTTATTACTAAATTTGCTATTTTCAGTGATGATGTTACTCAGTAATGTTGTACGTATTCAAGTTTGACGTTAGTGATGGGCGAATCGTAGAATAAACGAATCCCAATTCTCTTGTACTGTAAAAAAAAAGATTCGTTTGTTTTAAACAAAACAGACTGGTAAAAAATCTAATGCTTTTAAGTATGGAGGGTGTCTTATGAAAAACGAGCCCCGTACTGCCTTCATTTATAGGCCAATTTTAATAATTGAAACGGAAAATTAAATGGCTGGATGTAGGCTATAAAATGAGCTGATAAAATTATATAGCCCTTAAACGTTTTAAGGTTTTAGGGCCAAGTTTTTTATTTTAAATTAGACTATGATGATTCTGATTTCTGATTTTTTTCTGAAAACAAAAATGTATTTGAAGTATACCTTTACATAAGAAATAATTCAAAAAAAGTAACAAAATAATTATTTAGTCCAAATACCGCAATTTTTTCTTTCTTTTTCCAATAATGCGACTCCCTCCAGTAAACTGCTATCGGTAATTCCGACATCTTTTAGTTCTTCGTATGGAAGAGAAATCAACGTCTTCGCAAATGTTTCTTCAGCATAGGAAAATGGAAATAGTCCGACGAAGCTCGTAATCCAAAAAAAACTGCAATTGTTGATTTCTTCCTGAATCTCGGTTGCCTTAGGAAATCGGCAATTGATCGTACATCAATAAAGTGTTCTAGGTAAAATTTTTTGCGTATTGTAACTTTTACTTGTTTTATTGTTCCTTTGTAGACATCCGTGGTAATTGTGGACTTCTTCTTTATATGCCCAATCCAAAGATGCGCTAATTGTGGCAGAAAAACGTCGACATCAGCTTCCCTGCAAATGTTTACGTCTGGTCCTTTGCATTGAATGTTGCTTTGTCGTGGCATCCAAGTGGATTACCCACATTTTATCGGTTGTGATATTATTGGGAAAAAAGATCTTGGCATGAACTAAAACAGCCCCGTTTTCTTCACAAATTCTTTGTCTCCATAACTTTCGGTCAGGAGTCAGGACTCGTTTACGCTTTATTTATTCTCAAATTCTCATGCAATATTCGCATATTCCTACTTCATTTGAGTTAAACGAATCATCGATTTGTTCATCCATTAACACCATTTCTTCAACATTCCTTCTTTTCTTTGGTTCTTGCTTTCATGGGTCGTCCACTTTTTCCATCATCCAGAATGGATAAAATTCTGGGCAAAGCAGTTCCAATAGGGCAGAGACCATTGGCACTGCTTTGCCCAGAATTTTATTTGAAAATATAATGGAGAATTTTCACTATATATACCTTTACATAAGAAAAATTCAAAGAAAGTAACAAAATAATTATTTAGTCGTTTGTAAAAATACCACTAGCATTAGAAAGAAAATGACGAGCATCAAGCGTTATTAAAAATTTATTAAAAAAACAAAATGGAACGATAAAAAATGGTAAAAAATTAAGTATTATTATCTCGTATACTCAAATTGTGCTCCATACTATCCGCTAAATATTGTCGGCATTCTTGCGTAATCCCATATGTTGCATTGGATAACATTTCGGCAGGAACTCTCTGGCAAGCAACAGTAATTTTATTTATTAACTGAATCTCATCTTCTAGAGGCCTTACACAAACTTGATCTTGAAGATATTCCCAAAGAAAAGTGTCCATTGGAGTAATGTCTGGCGAACGTGCCGGCCAAGGAATGGGTCCATACGCCCAATCCAAGCATCCCCAAATCTTTTGGTTCAATTCTGGTTAATATACAGAGGGCGTTATGGGTGGTAACACCATCCTGCTGAAATGTCACATTCCGAAACACATTGAGCGGTGGCTCTTAAAGAAGATTTTCCAGATCTTCGGCCAGAATTCCTTGGTATTTATGCTGGTCTAGTTTACCATCAATAAAAATAGCCCCAATGAGTTTATTGTGTAAAATGCCGTACCAAATATTTGCAGAAAATCTGTGCTGAAAATGTCCTTCTACCGTCAGATGCGTATTTTCCTAAGCCCGATAACGATCATTGCTTCGGTTGAATGTACAGTTATTGGAAAACCACCCCCATCTGACCATAAAGTTCTTTGGTAAAAGGATGGATCATCTTGAATTTTGTCTAAAAAGAAACAACAGGATGTCGTCCGGCGTTCAGGATCACCAGCCTCTATTGCATGAATTTTGCGTGGAATATATAATTTTACTTTCTCTTTTTTCAGAATTTTGCCGCACCGTATCCTTGGAAGTTCCTAAATAAGCAGCAAACTCTCTAGTCGAAGTCCAGTACTTTTCCTCAACACCCCAGAAATACGTTGAGCCGCAGATTTTCATCCCGATATTTTCTTATGTAAAGGTGTACTTGTGATTCATTGTTGTTTTCAGAAAAAAGATCGCCATCAAAATCATTAAAAAAATGTAGTCTAATTTAAATAATAAATATTCATTTATTTGTGGCTAAGTGATTATTTATTGGCCGACAGGGGTTGCTTTAAATGTTCTTCAAATATGTCGATTGTAAGAATAGGCAAAATATGTAAATATGGTAATTATGGGGTTATTTGCGCAATTTGTATAAGAAATTCGTCTTTTATGCGATTTTTAATGTATAATACGTGGTGTCAGCATTAAATGTCGACAATTTTTATATTCTTTTGGTTGAGATTGAAGAGAAGGGCTAAATTGTAAACTGTCAGGTATAAAAAATAATAAATATAAAACAACAGACTACGTTAACATAGAATACAGAAAGATATAATATAGATTTGACAGACAAAGAGGGCCATTCAAACTGGATATAAAGAGTATATCTCGCATTACCGACCTGGTAGAGCAGATATGTCTAGTGTTGCTGAACATAACCAACAAACCGAACACAATATAAATTTAGATAATTTAAAATTGATGCAATCCGTAACTTCGACACTCGAGCTAGATGATTACGAATCGATACGCATTAAAAATAACAAAAACCTTCTTAATCGAAAAGAAGGACCAGTCGGTTGCTCCAGTTTGATGGATTTATTACAATAACAGCCCATGGTTAAGAACCGTCGGGGTGCTCTTGCAATATATTGTGCAACAGGAGTAATCCAATACAGTGTGTTTATATAAATATAGAATATTAAAAGGTATACAATATAGATTCGGAAATATGAAGATACCGAAACGAGACAACAATATAAAAACGCGATTTTGGATCGGGGAAATAGAAGAAAATTGGGAAAAAGGAAATTGCGAAGAAGGTGATAGACAAACACATGCATACATTTGGGTAAGATATTTAAGAAAAATTGCAGATTTTAATGTAATTTAAGGGCTATAAATAATTTTATCAGGTCATTTTATAGCATACATCCAGCTATTTAATTTTTCGTTTCACTTATTAAAATCGGGTATAAATGAAGGCTCATCTTTTTTTTTATAACACAAAAATCTTTGTATTTGTCGTTTATGTCCACTTCTGTCTCTCTAATAAATAGTTCTATGTCGACGAATGATCATTCGGTGTAAGCATTCGATTTAGAAAACTATTTAGTGCATTCGACAAGACAAGGGATTTCGAAATTTCATTAATTAGCGACTAAGTATTTGTTCTTACCGAATCGTATTTTTATACGCTTCGCCCATCGCTCCGTGTAATATCCATGCGAAACTATCGGCTGAAACCTTCTATGACTCTGGGAAGAACATTAACGATAGCCCTACGTCCGGATCTCATCAATATTTCACCGGTAAAATCAAGGATTCACCCCCATTTCTATTACGTCATCCTCTTCACCTCGTACCTCGATTTTGCACGTGGCACACGTGGCGTTGTAAAGGTTCATTCAAACGTACGCGCTAGCGACGTCAAGCCACCTTCCTCGGGTGGCACAGGTCGAAACCGGCGGATGATGCTCTTAATTCGATATTGACGCGATCGAATCCCAACTACGGCCTTCCTTCTCCCATTTTACGCCCGCTCTCGCCTCTGTGACGGTCCCGATTCCGAGCGAACTCTAAAAATTTTTGCGATAATCCATAAAATATTTACCGTACGCTAGGAATTATTTATAAGGGGGCTTTTTCCAATTTATTGCCTTTTTACGTATTGATGTATTCCTTTGGAGGGAGCGAGAGATAGGTGAGTGACTGATTGGTGGAGTATACGGGGGGTGGATTGAAGGGAATTTTGGTGTTGGGTACACGGGACTGAGGGCAGTTGGTATCGCGATTTTATCTGCGATTATTACTTACTATTGATACCTTTGATGAACACGACTTTCAGGGCCTTTCAGCACGACGTAAATGACTAGTGCCGGCGTCAAAAAATGGCAACTCTGTGAAACTTTTTCCAAGCAAAACAAACTACATAACCTCACATCCTGTTCACGTTGTTCGATTTACTTTAAAAATGCTGCTATTTCTAAATTTGTTTGCAGCTTTTATGGTTTCGTGTTTCTTTTTTGTCCTGTATTCTATCTTATTAACAAATCTGTCATGTGCTTCGCTTGTAATCACCACAGTAAGCAGAAGAAGTGCAAGTATTTTCAAAGAACTCTAAGCTAAAGAAGTAAATTGATTAATGCTATATTGTATACACACGATGATCGATATAGAAGGATGTAAAATTAATAATTTAAATTGTATACATATTGATCGACAGCCATCTGTGCCAGCATTTGTAGCTGCGATTAATAAGAGAAATACCAGAACGTTGAACTACTACACAAGAGGAATAGAAGTTGTATATGCAAATACGTACAGACATTAACTTATATTGTGTATCGATTACGCTGTAAATAGTAGGATAATGTTTTGTTATGAAATTGCTAAATATAAGTCCTCCTTTTATTAAGTATTTTAATTACGTGCATATATTACATTATTTTTCACTAAAAAATTATGGTAAATACATTATATTTTAATTATAGGAACTTCCTCGACCAATCCGTTAGGAAATGTACCAAGAAATCAAACAGCCGCATCAAAAACCATTAAAATCTTCAATTTCTTGTTCCGATAGATTCCTATCAGTTGCTCAGTATTCCTTGCTTGGATACATTTCTTCTATGGTTTGTATTGTATTCAACTGGGCTATGGGGCATTGCACGACCATGTCTTATTAGCGACTGATGTGTTATGGTATGCAAATATTGCCCTTTGGTGCCGCAATGTAGCCCTCTTGGTCATGTACAATGTGTACTTGCAATATTAGTATTTTCAGTGAGTTTAATCTGAAAACAATATATTTTCCTTGTAGCTGTTGCAAATTATGTAAAGTGATTGTAATTACTTCTTTATTGTAGCAACGTTCCCTCATATTTGCTTTACCTGTGCCTCTAATAATCTTTAATAATAATATGATGACGTAATATTGTTAGAAAACCAGGAAAATAACAACTTGCTAAGAATTAACCAATTAATTTCAAATGAATGATGATTGTGTTTGTAGTAATTTGTTTTGTTTGAGAAAAAACATGACGCGTTGCCATGTTAACGGAGTTTTGTGACTATACACTAACGGGGTCAATTAGCAAGCGCTATAGTGGAAACTAGTGAACATTCATGTTTCAAACAGCAACCGCAGTTGCTCTCTACGGATACTTTCTGCATATCAAAAGCGAGGGGTACGTCATAGGCATGGGCGATACATTGATAACTGCTACTAATAACCGTTACCGACGGTTTTAACCGGTCCCGATTTTCGATACTAACAGTTACCAGAATAACTGGTAGCCGATAGCGCTCGAGTCAATATTTGTTCAAGAACCGATACGCTTGACTATCCGGTGACTTTTTGGTTGGCGTTCTTGGTTGCCGTGTTCGGTTCCCGTTCTCGGTTACTAAATATAATATTCACTCGATGAATAGTGGTGCGATATGTAAGACTGTTTATTATTTATGTTTTGATTGAATACGACGCAGCAGTAACAGTTATTGGAAGATGACGTCTTAGTGATCACGGTTATTTGAAAAAAAAACCGTTTGCCGCATCCCTAGTACGCGATAGGTTGTTTAGGGTTTCACAATAAGAATATGCTGGATAAAATAGTATACGTATTACCTACCATTTAAGAGTACATATCGATCTTAAATTTATCTCTCGTGCACTGCAAGATATATGCTCCCAATCCCCTGGTAACCCCCGATATAAATTGGGGCCACTGTTGTATTCACAGACAAAATTTAGCATGTAAGAACCTTCCTCGTGAATTCAAACTTGTTCTTGTTGAAACTGTAAAAGTGGTTAATTTTATAAAATCGAGCCCACTACCTCAAAAATTTTCAAATCTCGCTGTCACGCGATCATGAAACTTCATTCTCAGCTGGTACTGACGTTTCGGGCACGTTTCAGCACAGAAGCTATACGAAGTCGTACGAACCACTACTATCTTAGCTACTGCCCACCCGAACGGTCAGCACCTTCAGTCTACTTTGCTCTTTCATACAGATGACTATCTCGTAGTAAAGTCTTTACCTGACTATTTGAGCTTAGTATAAGTTTTTTTAAAGACATTCCTTTCCAGCTTCCATCCAAATTACGCGACCATAAAATGGCTTCAGGCTCTTGCATATTTATCAGATATCTTTCTAAGTGTAAATAAATTTATTAGTGGCATTCTTAAGAGGTGCATTGCTATCGGAGTGCTACGTCTGACATTATTTTTCTTTGTGGTTTTCTCCTGAGGATGGCAACTTAGTTGCCGAAATACGTATTCAGAATTCTTTACTCAACAAAGTGGTAAGGGGTTTTTTTATTTTTTATTTATTTTAAGCCACCGTATCTTATTACCTATATAGGTATAAATATGTTAAATTTAACACTTCAAAATATGTAGGTTAGGTATAGGATACGGTGGCTTAAAATAAATTTAAGTTAAAAATATCCCTTACCACCTTGTTGAGTAAAGAACTCTATATACATACTTCGGCACTAAGTTGCCATCCTCTGCAGAAAACCACAAAGAAAAAAATAATGTCAGACGTAGCACTCCGAGAACAATCCTGCTCTTAGATCACCACTATCAACAGATCTAGAATACGTATAGAGAGTTCTTTACTCAACAAGGTGGTAAGGGGTATTTTTAACTTAAACTTCAAAATATCTCAATAACGATATTTGGGGTGTGTGACGAAATTTAGTCTGTGGTTAAAATTTGATTTTTGGGAGTATTATATTGAAAACGGTCAACCTGCAGTATTTGAAACTTTGCATAATTTCTTCTTCTCTTCTGGTAACTACGACTCTCCGGAAATAAACCAACAAATAAGTGAACAATCTACGAGGACTAATATCATCTTTGAATTCTAAATCCCTTTGAAGAGGAATACTTTCTGACAATTAATTTGTTAATCGAGAGAAAAAAAAGAAGGTTTTGAACTGTAAAATCGCAATTTAAACCAAAATGTCTTCTTAATTGTTTAGCAGATATTACCACCAGGAAATTTGAGCAGCTTTTTGACAAAGCGATTAAATTTCGGTTGCCCTTTACAACTAAGGAGCTTGTGGAAAGGCTTCCTCTCCAGACATCTTTGTCAAAAATAACTTTGCAATTAGCTAAATGCACTTCCAGATTTAAGAAGAAAAGCCTCACTAACACGCAAATGAAATCCTTACAATTGAAAACATGTTTCCTGCTCTGTAATAAAATGAAACTAACTCCATTATGCAAGGTCAATGGCACAGAGATTCATAATATGCTATTCGCACAATCATTTGTTTCTTAAAATCAAGGGTATACATATTGCATATACTTATTCATTCACGATGATTTCTTATCTATGTATTTATACATTCAACGAACTAAAAACACAGAATCTCTTTTGGATTTAAGTTTTGTCGTGTTTGTCCCTTCACCATTCGCGCAGCATGGCAACGTTTTGATACGATACTCATCCTGCATAGGATATAGTTTTTTTTTATCTCCTTTGTTAAAATGAAGTTCGCCACTATCGTTTTTAATATCCCAGCTTCGACATTTAATTAGTACCGAATCCATTTCTATACCGCGCCCCGGCCGAAATTAATTGTGGCTAAAGGTAAAAATGAGATTAAAATTCAATTAAATGGGATACCGATATTAAAAGTTTAATCGCGAATAATGGCGGGCTAGATTCCTATTAATCGGTATATTACTATTGCGCTCAGAATTGGACGGGATTATTTTTCGTATTTCCTGGAAAGTACTTCTCCGAAAGAAAAAAATCGCACCGCTATTGGTTCGCGTGAAAATTGGAAAAAGTCAAATTGAATCCCGTTCGCCCGAAATGACGTTTCTAATAGATTAGGATGAACAAAAATAAAAGAAGGAAATTTCTGCGCTTATTACTTCCAGCAATTCATTAAAAATGTACAAGCGCTATGTTTCCTATTGATTCTGCAATTATTACAACCTTGCTTATACAACTTACATCTTACAACTTTGCACCTTATGTAATAAAGACAAAATATAATGTAACTTCATTGCGTATACAGGGCTTTTTTTGTAACGTTACACATAGGTATTTCCTACAGGTAACGTTAAGTGACATAGTAGGCAACGAGTTATATGTTAGCGCGTTGTCAGTCTGAAAAAAAAATGCGTTTGTACCAAATATTTCTTTATTAATTTAATAATTTATTTTTTTATATTTATTCAAACATCAATCACAAATTAAATACATTTTATTGAAAAGTAGAAAATATATTTAAATTATGAACAGGTAAAACAAAGATAAAAATGTGTCAATGATAACGTGTTACCAAAAGATGGGTTAGGGACATGTTATCTGTCAATTATCCTGAAGACCTATAGCATGTGCGAAACTATGCTCAATATTTTTTACAAATTCAAAGCAGATGGTTCTGTTCTCATATAAGAATAAATAAAACCAATCACGTTTTAACAGAACACATCAAGCTGAATATCCTAAGTTACGTAGAGAAACGGTATATAGGATCGCTTTTACATGTACACAAACATTAAGAAGTAACATACAGTTCGATATACAAAAGCGTGAGAGAATTCAATTTTAAGGCATACAAAATACAAATCATCAAGAACATATCGAGGAAGATAAAATAAACCGAGCAGATTTTTGCGAAACAATGTTTAATTTGTTAAATGAAAACGTAGAAATTTTGAATAAAACATTTTTTACTAACATTTACCTACATTTACTTTTGTTCTGTTTGCCTTAATTTACAATTAGAATAAAATATTTTTTTCATGCAAAATTTTGCACTTTATTAAAAACATAAGCAAATTCTGAGCAATGGTGAGGTTAACACTCAGAACTTCCGAGTTGTATCCTACATTTATTATTGAAAAATACTAAATTTCCTTTCTATTAATCCATTAGTTATTGATCCCGTACAAATCCTCATGCACAAAACCTGATACGAATGCAGTACCCTCAAAAAGATCAGCTGACTTATATCTAAACGATTGCTGTGTTTGGAGTTACCTGAAGAGTAATGTTTATAAAAACATGCAAATACGTAACTTGGACGAACTGAAAGCCCGTACACACACACCCAGAATTGCTTTGAAAGACTAGGAGGACGCTTAAAAAACTTGCTGCGAAATCAGACTTCACATCTGTTATGTTATTTTGTTTGTCTTAATCGTTAGAATAAAATAATTTCTTCATTCCAAGTTAAAATTTTGCATTTTCTTTGTTAAAAACATAACCAAATTCTTCATAGCTCTGTTCTGCCAACACAAATAATATTCCTGTAGCAAATTCCACTATACTTTGGTATTAAATTTTAATAGTGTCGTAGTTGATTTAAAATTTTCATTGCTAGAAATTTAAAACATGCTAGCCAGGTATAATTAATTCATACAGTGACATAATTGTACTGGCCATAGATCTACACTGACGACGCGTTAACGTATAACTGGTTGCCTACTATGTCGCTTAATATTACCTGTAGGAAATACCGATATGTAACGATTCAAAAAAAGCACGATATATACATACATATAGCGTCCCTTTACCGAAATACCTAAGCAGAATTAACGGTCCACTTCTCACAGAAACCCCGCAGATTTGCACACAAATCCACGCATACATATATCTCATATTTTACTATACATGTGCCAGTGGACAGAAATATCAATTCCAGGCTGAATAGCTTCGGAATTATATTAATTTAATTAGATCTATTGAACCGTTCAATGGTTTGTTACTGTATTCACTACATGCAGTCCGGGTATATGGCAACGTTGTAACTGTCATGATATGGCTAGGAATGAAATTCCGACGTTATAGGAGTTTGTAGTGTAAACAATAAATAGTATTTTTTTTTACTTTGGCTACCTAATGCTAAAGCCTGTACCTACAAATGTGTAAATAAATTAATGATTCTGTTTTCTTTTTATATTTCTTTTATCGAATTGAAATGCACAATTCCACATTGTCTCTTTGAAAGTAGTTGCCTTGGAGAGCCCCACAGCGCTGGGGCCGATTTGTCCATTCTTCAGTTACTAGAATCGCCTTGAGCTGGTCGGTTACGGCCTTTTCACTATTATCCAATCTCCCAAAATACTTTTGAGGTGAAAATCTTGGTCGATCTTCGGGCCCACCCGAGAAACCCATTAGACCCCTAAGGTCTTTCACTAACTTTTCGGTGAAAATTCTTGTTTACACTTGAGCCTTCACGAAAAAAAATGCTAATGACCACCAAGGACGTTCAAACTTCTGTCACAGACATATCAGATGTTGTCCTGCCACCGCCAAACGGGAAGTCATTACCATTAACAAGACGTTCAAACTTCTGTCGAAGACGTATCTGCAGTGGGACTCTGTGTTGTATCGACGTCTACTGCTTCAACGCGAGCATCGATGTCGAGACCCGCTGGCGATTCTCGTCCAAAACGGTACTCTGTGTGACTATCGCTTTCGCTTCGGC
>JARFOC010000675.1:473548-496047 GCA_031763485.1 Osmoderma eremita | reverse complement strand
TCAAGACATGTTCTCTTATACTAGATATCTATGCATGCATATTTTAGGTGGATAAGCGAATATCCTGGAACATAAAACTAAGGGTGATGGAGAAATTCTGAAAACAATTGATTTCAGCATGCGAATCAGGCATTTTTCTGTTTGAGACAAAAATATTGTTAATCAGTATTATTAGACTTTGACAATTCCTTTTTGATAATAAAACCTTCTTCACTGCAACATATTTTCCTTTCACGTTCTGACCCTTATTAAATTATTCCATGCTCTTTTATCTTTTGATTCTCTTTCCGAATCCTGCATGTGTTACTTCCTATGGCTTTCCAGCACAACTTCTTTGGATTTCCTCCTCGACCTTCGATTCTTCTGCTTGCAGTTTAGTGCTTACCATGTGATTTGTATCTCTTCCTTCATTTTTCATTCCCAATATGTGTCAAAACCATTGCAGCCTCTCCATTTTTACACTTAATATTCTTTTCTCCAGAAAAGGTATAAATTCACTTATCATTCTCCACTTAATTCGAATGAAGTAGCTAATAATTAAAGCAAACCAGTAATTACCCACGCGCAAGGATATATACAAAAATAAATCTCCGTTAACCACTTTAGTGCGCTCCAAAATTATTGCGGCCATATCTCGAAGCTCACTATATGACTGACCGTAAAGCACAACTGAAAACTTAGAGTGCTTTGAGATGGCGGAATTTTATGAACACACTAAACTCGAATACCTTCCAAATCTTCCAACGGTTTAATGCAGTTACCCGTCCGAATCTAGTTCCTACTATTTTGAACTACCCCACCATTATTGTCCTTTATGTTCCTATTGATCTATCGCTTGCGTTCCGTTGATTTTCACGAGGGAGTTTAGAGTGAATACAGTCCGATTTTTCTTTATCCGTAAAGAAGGTGATTTATAATACCGCTAAAGACGTTCTGTATTGTGTGCGCTTGTCGTTGTAAATCATTTTGGGGAATTAAGCGTCGTACAAAATTATTTTACAAGTGCAAGATTTACGGCGTAATATAACTTTCAGTAAGGATTTTAATAACTTGAACTTTTTAGACTGTCAACGAGGAGAATACTTTAGAGCTTCAAGATTCTCATATGCGTGTGGAGAGCTTTCGAAATTACTTGGCCTTATTTAACATTAAAGTTTCTTGCGATTCTGGTTTAAACCATCTTATCCCTTTATATCCATCCGTTAATTCGCGAATTCAAACCTGTAATTTATTTTACTGAAGATACATACATTCGGTGCCTCTAAACTTAGGATATCCCAGGACAAATTAGGAGTATTTTCTTTCTTGTCGGCTAGATAAACTGAGATTCTCACGATGTTAAATTAAAGTGTCTGCCCTAAAGTTACGAAATTAGCCGGATATTGTAACGAACAAGCCCGTAGTTCTCGCCAAACCGATTTTCCAGAATAAATTTATGATAATCCTCCAAACAGTGTTTAAGCCGGTAAAATTTATTCGGTTTTAATTGAAAGTTTGTTCTGATCTCCGCAGAAAGGTAATTTATCGTATGTACAAATTTGGCAAAAACCGATTCCGATATTTCACGTAATTCGAACCTGGCACAAACACAAGGGTGGACGTCATTTTTTTAAGCAAATGTTACAAATATTAAAGGACCGTCTGTAATATTTTTCACAGATTTATGTGGGGGTTCTGGCGGGGATTGCGTAAGTTTAACGTGTGATTAGTTTTATCGGTTTTGCATTGTAAACAGAATTTGTATAATATTTCCTGTTTATACTTCTCAATGTTTACTTTTAATTTCCTGTGTACCACTCGCTCGTACAATATTTACATTGGCTTTGCCCCGACTGCATTGGTTTATAATTTATTTAGGGTTTTGATTATGAGAAACCATATACAGTCAGACAATAAAGTTTAAATACATCACACAAACATCACTTAAAAAGAAAATAAGCCATTTTAACACATATGTAAGCATGCAGTTTATTTATAGTTCAAGAATAAACAGTAACGAAAACTAAAGAAATATTTTTTGTCGCATAGATAAGAGTAAATTCGCCGAAAATAAAAAAAAATTGAAGGACTGTAAGCGCAAAGAATACTATGGCAGGAGGAATTTGGTAACACAAATACAGTAAAAGAACAGAAGTATCCCCTGAAAAGTATATTATTGAAACAGATAGTGAATAATAAACGATTTGAACGAATAATGTATGCGCCCTAAGTTAATCGCGGTTGCGACAGTACGAGTTGGGTCACCTCTGATGTTCAAGTTATGAAAAAGTTAGAATGAAAAAAATTTGGAACGATTCGACTTAAAGTACTTAGCTGCTTGACCATGTGTGAGTACGTGAGTCTTGGATGGGTGACTTAGGGGCTCCTAATTTGAAGAATGGGCTTCGAAGCGGTGAAGGTAACACCTAACATGCACCCCATGGAACTTATAACAAAAAACAACACCGCCTTGTCGTGATCGGTCCTAGACGAACGGTTTTTTTCCCTCTCGAAGGGATGGAGGGGTGAGTTCCGAGGTCTTGTCTGGACAGAGGAAGACGAGATGTTGTCTTGTCGCGGGCGGACGGAGACGAACATTGGATGTCCTGGGGGGACGGAAAGGAACTCAGTTAATTCCTGATCGGGGGAGAATAAACCGCTGCCGGGCCCTGATTAAACAAAGACTGTTGTCTCGCGAATAAGCCGAAATGAACTTCCGAAAGGAACTCCAGAAGGGAACTGAACTGGATTTGGGAATTTTCTCCCGAAGAAGACTTGCAAAATTACCAGACCTGGCGAAGGGTTCAACCAATCAGAGGCCGAGAAATATTATATTTAAAAATTTTATACGAAAACAAGGCTTTACTGAATGAATCACGGGTTAATTACGTATTAATTCGTTCAGAGAAATTGAAGTGTAATACGGATTAAAAATTATATCTGAGGGAGAGATTAAATACAATTTTAAATTCGAATAATTAAAATGCATATCTTCTGTATGCACCGAACAGAGGGTTTGCGTTTGTTAACCTGATCCAGGACGTTTGTTACTAGGGGGCAGGTAAAGTGATGACGTATTCGTACTGTCGGCATTTTCGATAATAAATGTAAAACGGTTTATTGCTCATTTCATAGAAAAATTTTATGAACGCGCCGCAGATGTTGACTAAAATGTACAGGGAAACAATTCTTAAACTTCGCCGAAATAAATAGTTGCGAAACATCATAAAATAATATTTTAGTATTTTAGAAAAAGAATTGTTTTCGGCTACTCGGTGATTGTAACACGGTGACTGAGCAATTACCAATACATTTGCCTAATACATATATGAATAAATATGAACCATGTAGAAGAATGAATATTACAGTGGTACATGTGGGCTGTACCACTGTAATATTCATTCTAAAGTATCGCCGGCCTAACACAACGTTTATCCACAAGCAACCTCGTCACGTCAATTAATCCTCGCCGGTAAAGTCATCAACGTAGAACTTGGCATCCCGTTACGCGAACTTACCCAGAACAGTTCCGGCCGTTGTATCGAAAATGCCCCTGCATTATGCATAGGCTGCGCGTCCTTCTATTCATCGGCAGGATGACGCCGTCGTGAGCCAGCCGAAGTTCCTCCATTATCCGCCGTTATTGAGTACAACTAGGACCGGTTTAATAATGCGCGACGTTATTTATAGCGCGAGCAGGACAAATAAATCTGCTCTTAAGCATCTCTGTGCATTAACCGGGACTTACTCCACTCGACTTTTCGTCCGTTCGTTTCCCTTCCTTTTCCCACCTAGGTAGATTGCGTTAGTGTCGCTAGCGTTCCACGTTCGACGAGTATTCTCGTTCAGGGAGAAAGTGCAAGAATAACTTAGTGCACCTTTTAGTACATGAAAACGGCTTTACTCTAAAGAGATTATGGTGTCCGTAAATAAATGAAATATTTAATTTAATCCTGAAACTATGCGCTCGAGCGTATTTACCCTTAAGTGGTTCGCCAGTTTGAAGTTTCGTAATACAGTTGCGATAGCACTGGAGCGGTGTGGCATTCACGCTATCTTAGATTACGAAACGGAGTGGGGAAGATTACAGGCATTGATGCAAGGAAATACGGAAGGCACTGGCTATGTATATTTTTTTATTTCAAAGAGTATATTGTAACAAACTACGAGCAGAGTCTAATGCATCTGAATCCTGTTGTGCATCAACATTTAAGGGTTTGGCTCACAATCGTCCTTGATAGCTTTAAAATTTGTTCTAGATAAACTTACTGGTCTACATATAAACAGTACAAAACAATATGATTTCTAATACAAAATAAATTGTATTACGTTAACAATCTTTCGTGTAATACGTAGTTGTCTTAGAATCTAAAAGATGGCGCAGAGATGCATTTGCTTCTTTGATTGTGAATCTTTTAAACTATTGTATACAGTGATACCGAAAACGATGCACCAAATAGGAAAAAATCCTTATCCCCGGTTTTTCTTTTCTAGAAAATTACTTCTTGTGCTAATAAATTGCTTTCATCTATAGTCTGTTTTCACACTAGGATGGGCCCTTTAAATTATCCGTGCTAAAACCTGCATCGATCTGATGAAGTAAATCTTAGAAAAACTGCTATCATTTCTAAAATTAGCAACACCATGGGTAAACTTTAACAGATTGAATATTGTAACCAATTTTATAATATTCTGCTCTTAGGAGTTGCAAAATCAACAATGCACCGGACCGTAAAGGAGTACGATGAAACTGGCGCAGTTACTCCATCAAAATACAGTGGAGGACGACCTGGTATTTCTGAAGGGATGTAAAAGGAATAATGTTTTTCTCAAATTCATAAAAGTTGAAATTTCGAACAATTGTAAAAAGCCCGCGAATGTTATTAAGTGCGCCAAAAGGAACTGGCTACAGAATGAAATAAGATATCAGTACGCTAGGCGTAGTAAATAGAATTATATACTTTACATTTATTACAAGTAATAAAGCATACCCTTGAGACCCGGGTGGCCCTTCTAAGAATTTTGCGTGGTAGAAAATTGTATATATGTTAGGGGTAGATAGAGGGAGTGAAGCGAGAATAAAAAGTAGTGCATATGTTTAGCTTATAGTAAATTTGGCGCTCATTCGGTTATTCGACTTGATAATGGGAATCTAAGTATTCCCGAAACACGTGTTGTCCCGAATTAATCAATACTTTGTGCGGAAGGAGTAATCCGAACAGTGTGTTTATTGTACTGCCCCACAGTCCTTGCAATATTTACTGACCTGGCATTGTTTCCACATATGATGAAGCAGTGAAGCAGTGTCTGTGCAGCAAATTGTGCATGCTTTCTTCTACAAGAGCGAATTACCTACTTTGAACAAAATTTTGATTGATATCAATAAACATCCTGATTTACCATGTGTCATTCCTCATTGCCCCAATTCATGAAGCAAATTAATTGCAAGTACAGAAAAAGGAACCATAAAAGTATTCTTATAGAACGAGGCGACATCGTTAGATGGCTTCGAAAATATTTAACCTCAATTAAGAAGTTTAGAAAGGAAGATCGACCAATTTATCATGTGGAGGAACGTGTCTGAATGAGGTCGTACAGAAGCAAAATCTGGATAGACAATAGTGTGGAAAACCGACGCCAGGCATTCATTGGATGATGTCTATAGGAATAAGAAACCCGTCTGGAAAGGGGAAGAGGCTTATGTGTGTTGTATCTGGGCATGGTTTTGTCGATGGAAGATTGTTGCTTTTCGAATGCAAGAAAACTGGAGATTATCATGAGCAGATGAATGCGAGTGTTTTTGAAAAATGGTTACGAAAATTACCTAGCAATGCTGTTATAGTCATGAACAATGCATCGTATCATAGTCGTAAACTACAGAAATTTCCAACAAGATCATCTAAGAAAAAAGATATGCAGAAATTGCTATAAGCTAATAAGATTGAATTCAGGGACGATATGGTTCGATTTGAACTACTGAATTTAATCAAAATTAATAAAGAACAGTACAGTATGTACATATTTTATTGATGAAATGGCAATTGTTAATAAATAACTGCAGATCTCTCTTAGACCCTCCATGTCGGTACGGAAATTTAAGCAGTCCTTCGTGATCTTAATGTGATACATTTCAAGGAACATCCTCTTATGATAGCAACATTGAGTATCTAGTATGCTAGACTGCTTAAATTTCCGTACCGACATGGAGGGTCTAAGTGAGATCTACTGTTATTTATTAACAATTAATAACCCCTAAAATATTGGTGGGACAAGTAATAGGACCAACTTAATTATTATAGCTTTTATTGCCACATGTGAGACTCTTCCATTACATAACAGCTTTCATCCTTGTAAAATAACTCGAAATAATTCATCAACTTTAAAATTACTACCTCATTGTTACATATAAATATTTCATTTAGAAACATATCACTAAGTATATTACAGGTTTTTCGTTGATATCCACATACGTCAGATTGATTAAGAGGGTCCACTCTGTATATAATTATTTTGAATTTACCGCCCTCACAACTATTCAAGTTGTGTTGGTGTTTCTATTTTTGAGAGGTTGGCATGGATGACGTATTTCCAGTGGTTCCCGTCTTCTAGAACGAACTATTATGGCGATGACTGATGTGACAGCATCACTAATGTTACTTTTATAACTGATATGTGTAGAATTCTCCACACTAGTGGCTTTTAAATATGTCTGTCTCCTGAATTGTGATATGTGTTATACTATTCAACATTTTAATGTGTCAATATAAACATCTTGTCCATATTTTAACGTGTTAACCAACAATTTAATGTCACGACATGTAAGTTATAGTTCAGCTTAAATTTCTTTATCTTTTGTCCTTCATCAAACACATATTTTGTAGTTTGTACTCCTGAAGAAGGTTTAAATAATAAACCGAAAGCTCGAGCGTAATAATAATGTTGTGTTTTGATTGAACCGGCTACATTTTCCAATAAATTTGATCTTCGAATAGAAACTGAAGTAAGATGTAAATAGCTCTTCTTGAAAGCCAAAGGTTTAATTTTCAAAGGATATGCATTTTGTAACTAGATCTTCTTAATAATAAAAAATAGCACAACAGAACATATTAGTTTTGTATTGAACAAAAATGCGAAATATTTTTGGAAAATTATTCCATACAATGCTTCAAATCTTCTGGAAAATTATGTTTTAAGTTGATCTGTATCTGCTTTAAATAATAACAGTTGCTTACAAAAACATTAAGATGTTACCTTATAATATTCTGTAAAATAGTAACAGCATTGCGGATGTGAATAATGCAAGATTGCCAATTTTGCCACTAAACACAAAAAGAAATGAATTTTCGTTTTGGGTTATCATCGAGCTCGCAATACGATCTATTAAACAACAGTAGGGGCGGAACAAATATTCATGAGAATATGCTATATTAAAATGTAATTTGGATAAAAGAACTTATGAATTTCGGTCGCATATTACGTAGGAATACGCCTGAATGACTGCGCTCCTCGGTAATGGCGGTTGTAAATCTTTCACGGCTGTATATAAAACAGTTATTTTTCCGCGAATACATTCCATGCGGTATAGCGTCACGTGCTATAATAATGAAGTCATTTTTCGTTATTCCCTCGAAATATTCCCTTAGTTTATTGCGGTTCTCTGAATGTTTCGTTTAATACTCGTAACATTGTAAAGCATACGTATACAAGAATTATCAAGTTTATGTATTGTTAGATTTACTGAATTTTACAGGTGCTAATTTAGAAATTACTACAAATGATTTGAGGTAATGATGTTTACGCGGAAAAAAGAGAGCTTATTGAAAGCAACGCAAAGTGTTTAATAATTTTAGGTTTGAATTATTATTAGTTACGTGGGAAATAACATACAAACGTGATAAAATATGCCTAATATCAATTAATCATTTATAATGTAAATGGTTGGGTTACCTCTGATGATGTAAAGAAAAAGTTAAAATGATAAGAAAACTTTAAAAAACATTTAGAATTTAGAGTGATATGATTTTAAATAGCTGTTTGACTTACTCACACATAGTCAAACAGCGAGGCTTGGATGGGCGGCCTAGGGATTCCTAACTTGAAGAATGGTCTTCGAAGCTGTGGTACGTGCTAAGTGTTACCTTCACCGCTTCGAAGCCCATTCTTCAAGTTAGGAACCCCCAAGTCTCCCATTGGTACTTATGACAACAAACAACACTCTCTTGTCGTGATCGGACATAGACGAACGGTTTGTTCTGTCCTGGACGGACGGAGAGGAAGAGCGCCGGGTCTCGTTCTGTTCGGACGAAGGCGAGATGTTGTCTTGTCGTGGTCCGACGGAGACGAACATTGTGTGTCCTGGGCTGACGGCAAAAGGAACTCAGTTATGTCCGGAGGACGAGAACGCACCGTTGTCCCGTTCTGGTCGGACGAAGATCACTTGTTGTCGCGAATGAGCCGAAACGAACTGACTTTGCTTTGGGAATTTCCTTCCGAAGAAGAGTTGCAAATTTACCTGGACTAGCGAAGGGTTCAACCAATCACAGGCCGGCAAATATTCATTTAAAGATATTATACGAAAACAAAGCTTTACTCTCTTTGAATCACGGTTTAATAACGTATTCATTCGTTTAGAAAATTACCATTGTGATACGGATCAAAATAATATCTGACCCCACTATATTTAATAAGGGGAGAATTAAATATAATTTAGAATTCGAATAATTAAATGCATATCTTCTGTATGCAGCGAACGAAGAGGGTTTTTGTCTGTCTACTTGGTCAAGGGTGTTTGTTGCAAGGGGCAGTTAAAGTGATGACGTATTCAAACTGTCGGTATTTCCGAAAATAAATGTAAATCGGTTTATTGCTTAGTCCATTGACCACTTTATGGAGGAGTCACAATGTTGATTAAAATCTAACAGGAAAACTATTCTTAAACGTATCCTATATAAATAGTTACGAAACATCATAAAGTAATATTTTAGAAGAAAAGAATTGTTTTCGGTTACCTGGTGAGTGTAACAAAATGTACAATTTGTTAAGAAAAATATATCACACACTTTGAAGGGAGAAAGTATGGACTAAAATATACAGTAAAGTTTTAATGAATATGCAAATGGACGATTTCCCAAAAACTACGGATTACTACTTTTTTAGCATTTATGCATTATTTCCCTTATCTTTTCCCTAATAGTATGACATACCCATCTTCAACAACTCGAAAAATAGTGAATATTGTGCAGGTACAAAAGCTTTTACAAAATAATATATATTTTAGAAACATTTAAAACTATAGAATCCTAACAGAAATGGTTTCTAAATAATATCTACTCCATTTGAAATTAACAAGTTTCCATCGACTATAAAGGAGGAACAGCAGAGACGACCAAATATTATTGAGGAATTGGACATAAGACAAAACTTAAATGAGTTACGTAAGTTTTGTCTTATGGTCAATTCCTCAATAATATTTTGATTATCTCTACTGTTTCTCCTTTATAGTTGGTGGAAACATGTTAATTTCAAACAAATTATTATTTTACTTCATATTTATTACTTACTTGGAGTTACTTGGAGAGCTGGTGTCATCCGCTGGGTCGTCGATCGCTCCTTTCACCTCGGCCGCTTGGTCCTATTGTGGAGCGGATGGCACCCTAAAGTTCATCCAACAAGTCCAGCCCCTTGAGGTAGCTCAGAATCTTGTTGTATGAGGAATTTTTCAGGTCAGCTAGGGTAGTAATGTCCCTTCCAAAAATCGAGAACCTGATGTGGGTGGCCGCCGGACAATAGCACATAACGTGCTCTACTGTTTCTTCATCCTCCAGGCACAGAGTATATTAGCATATTCCCCATGATTTTGAATTTTTTAGTATGGTCTTGATAAGAACCTGAGATTTTTACTAATTCTATCAACAAAAACAAACGCTGCCTCATTTATATATTATACGAAAGTAGCTGTAGTGGCCTTTGAACCAGGTTTCCCATTTCTGAATTACTTGCGGTTTTTTTCCGGAATTATATTTTCTTTTTCCTGTTTGTGTGCGGTGTGTGCCAAACATACTCATAAGTCGTTGGCTGACATGACCCGGAGCGTATAATGGCTTTGTTACTGCCTCTTCTTGTCGTGAGAGGGGAAGCGGTGTTGATGTAGTTCTCCTCTGCACTGAAGGATACGGAAGAGATATCCGATCATACGAAAAGCGAAATTGATTTCAAACTAAGGATCAAATCTAAATGCCTTAGCGCTGCGACATTCTCGCGTTACTGGTAATATTGCCCAAGAAGGCTTTGCTTCTAAAACTATTACACAAATCTCTTTTCGTATTGAATTACTTTTGTATTTTGCTACGCACTTCCTCGCACGAAAGTGTTATCCAGAAATATACCGAATGAGCAGGAGCTCTAAAGACCCAAAAAGGAAACGACAAACGTGACCCGGAGGTAACTATCGGTTAACCTACCTGGTGACGACCTAGCTGGCAATTCCTGGTTTCACAGCTTGACGGGAAGAGGGTGGAGGTTCCCTGTGACGGACTGTCTGCTGGTAGCGGCAAGCTCAATGGAGTGGTGTAGGTTCGCTTAATATTGTTCTAAGGGTTGTTTTTAATGGGCGCCAAGGCTCGGTATAATTTTACCGAAGCAAACAAATAATTAATTAGCACCAAGAGCCTAATGACATTAATTCACAGACAAAGGGGCTTATTTTACAAATACCTTGGCTCAAGATGTTAAATATATTTCAGCCGTTGAACAGAAATAAAACACCAGGGGTAAATAACAATAAAACAATTTAATAAAAGTGAAAGATCTAAAATAAATATTGTTAATACGTGTGCATCGGTCGTTAACGTTCACAGACGAGCGATTCTCTCGTTGACATTCAGTATATGTATTTTGAATGACTCTATATATATGTATTGATTATTCTAAGGTTACGTTACTATTCACCTTGTGATCTAGATCGTGGGAATTCCCTCTACCTTTACACGGTCGATCGGTGAGGTTCGGAAAATGTTTCCGAATCAGTGGATCGTAATCAATAATACTATATTCTAGGTTTACACACAGTATGACAATACCAAGGGAAATATATTAAAGTAAAAGTATTAATAAGTAATAAAGTGAAGCAGGATATTTAAAATGTGCAATACAATTGAGTTAGATTAATGAAATTTGACGGTTAATTACTTCTTGAACAACTATTCTAATAAACTTAATTCGTTAAACACTCTGATCGTTAGATCTTAAAAATGGGAAGGGATTACGAACAGTTTCGTTAAAGCAAATGGGATGTTAACTGGTCGTAAAAAAATATGGGGGAGGTTCATACTGTATATTGGGTGGCGCCAGTCAGCTGATTGAGAGAATGCAAAGTTTACTTGCGATACTCCTGAAGGCAAGGTCTCCTCCTCTCGTCCAGTTGATGAATAGGGCCAATGTAGCTGGTTTTTCAATAGATGATAATTCCAGGGAAGCAGCAGAGTTTCGGGGTCGGGGGAATTCCAAGGTTACAGGTGATCGATACGATTGATGTAGCAAATAACGGGAGACGGAAAGTGTGCTGTTGACGTTCGCAATACAAGAATGTCCAAACCAAGGTAAACTTCCAACAAGATTAAAACGTTTTACAATAAAGCGTTAACCAAAAACAAAACGTCCGAAAAACGTAATGTCCCACAAAAACGTTGTCCAACACAAAAACGTAATATTCCCCCAAAAAAAAAACGGCCTACAAAGAAATACTGTTGTAATATTACTTCTAACGGGGAAATGATTTGATTGAATAAGAATACGAGATTTCGGCGACATGCAATTGATATCTAAAATGGCGTCATACCTGGTTTCGTCGTTGAATGAATTCCATCGTAAACAAACCGCAAACTGCGTACGAATGCTAATTCGTGATTCCTATAATATCTTCGGGTTGTCCCTTTCAATGGGGTATTTTCTTCTACACAATATCTCAACTTAACTCACAACAATTTGATATTAATAGGGACTGAATTTTCGAACGAAGTTGACCAGGCCGTTTACGATACGAGAATGTTCTCCTAGCGATGAAGCCGGAAGCGAAGCGCGCGCATCCTAGGGTGCGTCCTGATTTCTCACATTCTTACTGGGCGAAGGTAATCACGCCACAATTCGCGTGTTAAGATCAACAGGCAACGGTATTATTTCGAAATATTCTAGAAGAAGGTTGTTTCCGCTTGCGCAAGTGGGAGAGCGCGCTATATTCAAAATTGGACCGTAACAATTTAACCTATGTAAGTATGTTTAAAATCAAACCATTTCGTTTAATACAAGAAAACGTCTGCTTAGTAAACTGTATCTCCTTCCGACACTAATTTATTTCCGTTTCGTCATTCTATTTACAAATTCTATAAAAGAATACGTGGACTGAATACCACATATCCTTACCCTGCCTCTATCTCTGTCGCTGTCCATTTTATCTTTCGACTTGAAAATTAGAACCCTATTCAACTGGTAAATTCGTGTGCGCCTTCCGTTCACGCCCGCTACAGAAAACTGTTTAAAAGAGATCTATTTCAATGTAGCCGATGTCGATGTTTTTTTCTTGACGGGCCACC
Source organism: Osmoderma eremita (assembly GCA_031763485.1). NCBI lineage: Eukaryota > Metazoa > Arthropoda > Insecta > Coleoptera > Scarabaeidae > Osmoderma > Osmoderma eremita. Next base: position 483,481 of record JARFOC010000675.1, on the reverse strand, counting down.
GCTGCTGTCGGGAGGCCCACAAAAGAAGAGAAGAAAAGGACGAAAAGAAAAAAAAACGAGGATGGAGAGACAGTAAAACCGGATGCGGGTCAATTGGGTTATAAATAAAGTTGTAAGGAACTCGACCGGAGGCTACGGGTACGGTAGCAGGCAGCGGGCGATGGCGGGTGTCCGCTACTGGATCGCATTTGGGGAATTCAACGGACACTAAAGGGTAGAAAAAAAGCGAAACGTAATCGGACGACCAAGGAGATTATATGAGGATGGATATACAGATAGAAACAACGGACCGGTGCTAAAATTTAAAATCCATTTTCTTTATTTAATCGCTTACGGGAGGATTGGTGCGGACGCAATAAATATAGTCCACGGGACTACGCCTTCTTTACGCCTGGGGAGGACAATAAAAAGAAATATAGGCTATGAGAATGCATAACGCTAGAGGGTCAATTTATTTTTTTCTTTCTTATAGCTGATAGTTGATTATTTAAATTGGATGTCTAAAACGAGATTAAATGTCGAATAAAAAGTAGTAAAGATGAAAATTTAACGTTAAAATCTGCAGGGTGCTAAGAAATGTGCCACAATCTTCAAAGGGGATAGCATGGCCCCCTATATGCAGAAAAGTCTTAATGAATATGGGTCCAGAAATGTATCGTTTCGAGGTATGTAAGCAAGGATGTTCAGGGCCCCAACTTTGTTGCCAATATTCTTTTTACTGATGAGGTAGATCTCAAAATGTTAAAGTGTTTAATTACCACAATATGCATGTGTGGATCTACTAAAATCCAGATAGAGTCCAAACATCAGGTACGTTTTTTACATTTGGGTGAATATTTTTTTTCCGGGGACACATTTTTGTCACAGGATATTCACATGTGCAAAGATAGAATTGCAATTTTTGAAACAATATCACAATACGTACCTGAATGTAAACCTTATTTAAATCAATTAAAAGCACAATATAAGTATTTACTATTAAACATTAAAAAATAATAACGATTATAAAAAACAAATCAAAAGCTATGTGGGAAATAATAAATAAGGAATTAGGGAAAAATAGTCGCCTGTGTGGCGTGTGTGTGACGTGAATGATCCGGAAGTTCTAGCAAATAAATTTAATGCTTTCTCCCCCTCAGATATAACGTTAAACTCCAAGAAACGGACTTTCCCACGAATTAAACAAAACCCTTCTTCTTTCTGTTTTAGACCAATAGTTACATCTGATTTAAAAGAAATTGTATTGAAATTAAAAATCGGTATCGACGAAATCCCATTACATCTTATAGAGGGCTGTTTTCATATAATTGCGGAGCCACTATGCCATTTAATTAATACCTCTTTTATAAATGGACAATTTCCCACTTTGCTAAAACATGCAGTTGTCATACCAACATTCAAAAAAGGGGAACACGACAAAATAGAGAACTATAGACCTATCAGTGAATTAACAACATTTGCAAAAATCTTTTTGAGGCTGTGCAAGAGCAAGATTTATTGTTTTTCAGCAGGAATAATCTTATTAATAAAAATCGACACGGTTTCATTACAGTTAGAAGTACTAGTACAGCATTGTTGGACCTTACTTTTTGTATGTGGTATGCGGTCTCTATTGCACCATTGGATGCGTATTGATAGTAATAATCATAATAGAAATAGTAATAGTAATAGAAAAGATTATAATGTTAGAGATCCTGCAAATAGGCGAAAGAGAATTTAAACCTTCGTATATCGGTGGACCAGGTCGCCGATTATATTAAGGGTTGTGTATCCTTAGTAAAACGAGCATTGTCGTAGAAATTGTTGAAAGGTTATATAGTGAATATATCACTGAAATCTGCGATGACAAACGGCAATTAAACTTCCTTTTTAATACTTTCATATGATTCAAATGGTGAATTCTTTTTATATGTCCCGTAATAGATAAATTGAAGAAATTTGCTTTGAGCTCTCTCAATCATCTTTCTATCATTTTCTATTACGGGGTACCATACTATCGAAGCAAGCTCCAACTTTGACCTAATAATTGGGTTATACAATAGAGTGACTAATTTAATACGTAAAATTTGAGGTAGGTATTCCATCTAATGAAACCTAGATTTCTAAACGCATGTTCAGTAAATGTATACCTTGATTCAAAATTACACCGAAATCCCTAATGCATTACTTGCATTCTAGTTCAGTATTGTTTAGGTTTTAGTTAAACACATAAGGGTCTTTCTTCCGTGTAAAACTCATGACAGTACAGACTTCCACCAATTAATCAGTCTATTGTCATGGAACCAAGAAAATAGTCTATTTAAATCTTGCGACTCAAGAGCGTTTTCAAAATAATTAATGTCAGATTTTGCAATCGTCTGCATACAAGAGACATTTGTATGTTCGATAAATTTCAAATATCTCATTCAAAAATATTGAAAGTAATAAATCTGCTAGATTACCGCCTTGTGGTACATCGTACGCGACCAAAAACAGTACTGAATGTGAATTCGAATAATACGAAAACTATTTGTCTTCTATTGGCAGATATGGGAACGGAAACAATTTGCTAATTGATTACAAAAACCAAAACTAAGTAATTCAGATAAAAGAACTTAATGATTCACCGAATCAAAAACCCTATTAATGTCGATGTAAATGACATCCAATTTTAATCGATTATCGACTGCTGAAGATACATTATGTGAAAACACAAGAGATGCGACTCTATTGATCTTCCATTGTGAAATCCATGTTGAGAATCAGATATTTGATTGTATATTCTGAAATATAATATATGTTCAAAAATTTCTGCAGACTGCGGACGGTCTCCATTCTATCCGCAATGGAGACCGTCCGGTAGTTAATCATTAACTTAGTGTCACCCCTTTTGAAAATTGATGTAATTCTTGCCAGCTTTCACTCATCAGGAAAGACACAACATCTCGAGCAAAGACTAGAAATATGCCTACTAACTACTCCAACTATAAGGGAAAAAAGGAACTACTAGTACTAACGAATCCATCCATACAGGGCCTACATATACCTATATCCCGGAATGTCATCGATACCTGGAAAAGCTTTTGACTTTAATTGCAGCTCTAACAGAAAAGCAATTCTGGAAAAACAAATCGTGTCCAACCGAAATTTCAGATTGTGACTGTATGCATTCCTAATGTTCTTCTTTCTGATATGCCTTTAAAAAAGTATATTAATCACAATCTCTTTAGTTAGAAATAAAATATTATATAAGTTACCAATAAATAATTTTAAAGCCATAACAAATTTCAAGTTTCTGCAACTAATTTTATAACAATAACACACACACAAGTGCTTGCACAACTTGCACAACTTTGAATACAACTTATAAGTAAGTTACAAATATTTTAAAGTTACTTCTCTATTGTTGGGTGGTATAAATCTCCTCTAGTGGTTCGCGTCAAATCTTCAAGTGATAGAGGGTTCATTTTTACATCGTAGCTTAGTTTTTTTCATTTTTCACAATCCATTCTAAAAAATATATTTCTTTTATTTGACGAATTCAAAAACATAACACGTTCAATTTGGCTTCGTCAAAGATCTATTGTTAAAAACTTTATAGTAACTTGACTTGCATATATGTATGTAACCCAACCTTCTAGTGAAAATTTAACACACTTCTGAATGTCCTATGGATTTGAAAATTCGCATACTTGCCTGTCACCGAAGACAACAACACAACAATCGCACACTTTGGAGCAAATATGATCATGGATTAGTATTACAATTAATAGCATTTGTTAAAAATATTTCAATACTTTGATACCTGTGGCGGCACTAGCACAGTGGCCACAAAATGATAGCTCACTCAAACACAATTTCTGAAGTGTTTTCGCCTCTGATGTCTGAGAAGAGCAGTTGAGACTGATGTATGCCATGGCATTTAATTTGTCCACGCACCTAGGGAAATTTTGTGGAGAAAATACGTATTACCTCAAAAAATATTTACTATTTGGAATTTCTGATATTCAACAATATTCTTTGAAAATTAATTAAAATAGGCACTTAAAGAGGAAGAACAGAAAGAAATAAAATATAAATTATAATAGCCGAAGTTAGTGACTTGTTATTTTGAAATCTGTTTTGCATGCTGTTTCTAATTAATAAATGCATACCTTACAGTAAGGATTGCAAGGACTGTGAGGCAGCGCAATAAACACACTGTATTGGATCTTTTTGTTTGTTTTGTTTGTTTGTATCTTAATGCAGAGACCTAACATTGCGGCCTTGAGGCATATTGTATCAATCTACATTAGCGTAGGTTAGGTATAGGATACAATCGCTTAAAATAAATTTAAGTTAAAAAATACCCCTTACCACCTTGTTGAGTAAAGAACTCTGAATACGCATTTCGGCAACTAAGTTGCCATCCTCAGCAGAAAACCAGAAAGGAAAAAATATAATGTCAGGAGTAGCACTCCGAGAACAATCCTGCTCTTAGAACGCCACTATCAACATTAAATGTTGAATGTTGCCTGGATATTTAGCATTGAAAAGTACGATTTTGTCGCCGTATCTAATTCTCTCCAAAATTTTGACTCTTTCTCAGACAAATGCCGAACCATTTTGAGTAGAAGAACAACACCAACTGACGAAACGAAAATATGCATCAATTGTTTTCATGATATTTGTGTATATCTTCTTTTACGGATGTAAAAACTTACTATCGGATTTGAATTCGTATTTTACCATGTTAAACCCCGAGTGAGATAAATGTTAAGTCTTAACCTATCGTTAATGTAGACACAAAGATCGTTTTCAAAAGCATTGCAGCGTTTTTTTGTTGTTTTTGTGCAATTTTTGCCGTTGATCTTTTCAGTTTTATAGTGTAAAAACTATTCACCGCAGACCCCCTTAATGGGCTATTGCTGTACGCATAAAACAAAGCTCTTTTTATTGATTGGTAAAATTGCAAAATTGATCAAATCACCACTTCGGAAGTAAGAAAAAACCAATTTTATGCCTAAAAGGTGCCAAAATCAAAATGAAAAATTGATCTGTTTCTTAAAGAAATTATTATTCCATAATTTTTACGCTCACTGTAAAGCAGAGTGAATGCAGACGGGATAGCTCTTACAGTTGTTAGGGGAGGGAAGAGAATGCATGTACGTGACGACACCTCCCGCTTCTCCCTAACAGCATCGTTGTTGGGGTCGGTTTTTATATTGTGCGCTGAAGTACCACCTTAGTGTATCTAAAATCGATGTTGTATTTTTTCATATACCCGTACCTGTATAACGGGAACTCTTTTCATGCCAGTTTCCATGTGAATAACTAAATGACATGTCGGTTCTAGTTATGCAAAATGAGCATTGAATTTTGATTAAATAAAATAAAAAATACAGTGAAACAAACATTATTAATACAGGAATCTTTTAAGAACAAACTAAAACATTCTATGCATTCTGTTTGTATGTCTAGAAAGCTGAAGCCATTACCAAAACAAAGAAAAATTAGTCTACATGCTTAGAACATAATTTATCTATCCTGGTAATAATTTCGTCTCATCTCTTCTTGTCATTGTTTGCTTTGTTATCACACTATATACTAATATGCATTCCTATGCGCACTTTTATCAATTTCTACCACTCTCTCTCCCTCTATCTCTCTATCTCACATACAGGCGGCACGCATTCTTTTTCACTCTTATACATTTGACGATATTTGTACTCACCCCAATCCCTCTTGGCACTGCCTGCTGGTCGGACGAAGCCAAAAAGGGTGAGTTTGAATTACTTTTTAAAATGTATGACATATGGGGATTTAATTTATTGCCGTTCTCGTAGTTTATGTATTGCTAGTATATAAATGGTTACCCCGCTTGGGGTTGGATATAAAATTTGGTCGAATAGTTAGTAGTCATGGCAAAATGGATTTGTTACAGTCCTATATTTATGTTAAGTTATGCATGCAGTTGTAACAGGTGAAGATTTTCGATACAAAAGGCTTTGTCGGTTATGCAAGTTAGGTATAACCACATATTATCTCTTTTTTTTTAATAATTGCAGTACAAATTTAATCAAAGTCTTTACTAACGTTTCTTTTAAGATTTTGTCTAATTGAGAGTTAATAACGAAAAAATAGTGTTACGTTTAGACAAATGAAAAAATCAATTTCTATTGGGCATACCTTCAACTTATACTACCAATATTATAACAGTTTAGATCATTTTGGTATAAATAAATAATAAAAATAAAATGTGTGCAGGGTACAAAAAAATCTTAGTGTCTTTATTACATGGTATTAGATGGTCATAACCATATTTATCTGATGATTAGATTGTTAGAATTGCCACCAATTTGCGTATGTACATCAAAAATTGCATATGAATTCCTAAGGATTTTTCCAATTTTTCTTTTTTTTATAAAATGGTCGCAAAACAGCAAAATAAACGTAAATATGATTATTTAATGATAACGTTATTTGTCTCTTTCTTTTAATATTGCCATTCAGGTATTTTTCCAAGTATGATGTTCGATATAAAAGAAAAGATTTTCTAACTTCGGAAAAAATAGGTATATAGGTAGCTCTTACCCACCAGTTGAATGTAGAAGGTTGAAAGCAGTAATGACTGAGACTCACCTGAAACAAAAATAAAACAAAAAGTTAGTATTTTAGAAAGCGTGTGGATCATATACAAGACGGAAGCGATTGATGTGGTAACAGGAAAACAGGATTTAGATGGTCGACTATAAGAAGGCGGGGCTAATAATATGCGTTCGCCTGGACTTCACACGTCACACTCTACTCGGATTCTATTCTTGCGCATTAAAATGGATGGGTAATTGCATGTGTACACACGCATTATATTGGCGATAATCATAATAAAATAAAATCAAGTTGATTTTGTGAAAATTCAAATTAAAAACTAGTTACTTGCATTAAAACGAAATAAACCGTGACGTCTAAACAAAGCTATAAGAAGAAAACATGTAACATGTTCTAAATCCGTAAATGAAAAACAAATAAACAATTAATAAAAAAATATATGTAAGGTGTAAGTATTTTAGTTAAAAATTTCCAGCAGTATGGCACGAGTCAGTTAGCTGGTACGGAATGGTTAGCAGGATTTTTAAAACGTCATCGTTTAGAAGTCCTCAAGCAGCAGCTTATCTCGCGCGACGAGTTTTAACCAGCACAACGTTAACTTCTTTTTTTTGATAACTTGGCAAACGTTATGGATAGATATAAGTTTGAGTCTAAAGATATATGGAATGTAGATGAAAGTAGCGTAAATGCCGCCCAAAGACCTGACAAAATTGTAGCCAAACGAGGAACAGAACAGGTAGGAGCAATTACATCTGCAGAGCTACGGAGATTAGTGACAGTTGCTGTAGCTATTAATGCTTAAGGAGGAGATATCCCACCATTCTTTGTTTTTTCCCTGAAGAGATTTCAAAATCATATTGGTCGAGATGGTCCTGTAGGTCGCAAAAAACGAAAAACTACGGCCATACTAACCGATTTTTGGTAAAGGAAGAGGTAAAGGGAAAAACAAAGAAAAATATTTAAGAAAAATCAGCAACAGAATAAAGAAAACCAACAACAGACAGAAAATTTGCATTCCTCAAATGACAACAACTGCTACTGCTTGGTATGTTTGGAAGCTTTCAGTAACAGCACTTCGCGAGAGCAGTTGGTTCAATGCACAGATTGTAAGGATTGATCCCACGCTGAATGTACCAAAGGTGATTTAAACTATGTGTGCCACAACTGCGAGTCAGAATAATTGAACTCATGATCTCTTTGACTAAAGAAATTATTTTTTATGTTTAGCCTTTGCTTTCTGTTACTGAAAAAGTACAAAGCTCGTAATTAAGAGAGTTTACTTGTTGATTAGGGATATATACTATTTTTTAGTTTTCATGGTTTTGGAACATACTAAGTTTTTAGTGCCGATCAAGCACTACGTACCTAATGAAAGAAATTATTATTTCTGTTTTTAAAGAAAAATGTAAAAAAATTTGTTTAATTTTCTGTATTTCATGTTTCACATTAAACATTTTTCATCAAAAATCAGAATCGTTACTTTCATCCCCATACCATGTTACTTTCGTCCTGGGCCTAAAGGATGAAAGTAACAATGGCCCCGAATGACAAAGAATCCTGTAACTATTCTAACGTCCATATTTTGATGTTTAAATGTTTATGCTATGATAGGTAAAACGTGGGGTTTTCCTAAATTTTAATTGATTTTATCACATCTCTATTAAGTCGGGTAAAAATATCTTAGAAGTAAAGGTGTTACTTTTGTACCCGGTCTCCCCTACATAAATCAAACATAATGTATGTGGAACTGGTTATGCATTTTAACTTAGACCAAATTAAAAATCCAGTAACACCTAATATAATACCACGCCACTGTGATAGACACATTCCATTGCTGCTGATTCGACTTTTCGAATAGAATATAGGTTTCATTGAAACTATGTTACCACACAGATGTAAGAAGCACCTCCCCGTTTCCAGATACGGCCTATTCCAAGGTATAGGTGTATAGGTTAGTCGAAACACACGGCAACCACAAAGGTACATATGGACATATATATTCGCGAAATTAGTTGCGTGTCTTGATTTCGGGACCCGATAAAGACGGACCCGCTGCGCGCGCGATGTTATAGGACGGTGTGGCAGCGACGGGCCGGCCAATCGTAGCCACTCACCAACGCCGGACGACAGAGACAAAACGGAAAAAACGGAGAGGCAGATGGAACGGGAAAAAATGGTAATTACCAGACATGGGAGCCGGCCGTATACTCGAAAAAAATTTCACAAAAGCCGCGCCTCACATATATACGAACACACGAACAGGGGCGTAGTAACGGGCGGGCACCCATATATTGATTGCATATTAAATTTACAAAAAAATGCGAGAGCCCCAGTCGCATAAAAGTGATACAAATCGTAAAGTCGTTTCGCTCAGACACATTGAAATTTTATACGGACGATGCCTAGGTGTAGTGGACGTGCAGAGGGAAAATAACGAAAAATTCGAACGCCCTAGCGCCCTCGCCCGGTCCTGTAGCCGGCCGATACGAGAGGGGCGATGTATGTACGTATATATTCTATACACGCGGAAAGGGGGGGAAGGAGAATGGGAAGAGGAATACCGAAAAAAACGCGAAAAAATACGAAGCGTACACATTTCCCTATACTCATATTTCAAATGGCTATTTTTATTTGTCTGTCAAACTTTTTCCGCACGCCTGAAAAATGTTTAATTATTTTTGCGTTCCATATCGAGAGAAATGGAAGGCTGCTGCCGCCGTGCGACGTGGAACGAGAGACCGGTGGTGGTGGCACACATCTATATCGCCGATATTTCATTTGGAAAAAATGTGTCCGAATAGTCCCGAGAGCCGCGCATAGAAATAAAACTCGTTCCGTACCCTTCCCCGGTGACTGGTCGACCGTCCGTGGTTCCGTTAGAGATCTACAATAATAATCCCCCGTCCTCCCAAACACCCCTCAAAATAGCATCATATATTTATACTCAATGTCGTTGGATGATGAATAACGCTCAAGTTATGATGCAGTGATTCCATATCTTCTTTTAAAAACTATAATTGATAATAAAACGTGTTTTTTATAGAGATATAGAACTTTGAAATGGAATAAAACAGATGAATTTTTTAAATTGACATGAAATTTACTTTATTCGAAAGATAATCTTCTGGCATTATAATTTCAATACGACTTCTGGCATATGACCGCCACGGCTGGCTAGGACGTAGTCTAATCTGGAGGTCCAATTTTCAATGACTTTTCCAACATTTGTGGCCGTATATCGGCAATGTTGTCCTCCAAGTGGTCAATCGTTTCGGGCTTATCGGCGTACACTAGCGACTTCACATATCCCCACAGAAAATAGTCTAGCGGCGTTAAATCGCACGATCTTGGAGGCCAATTCACGGG
>JARFOC010000675.1:454734-473448 GCA_031763485.1 Osmoderma eremita | reverse complement strand
CGTATTCCCGAAACACGTGTCGTCCCGAATTAATTAATACTTGTGCGGGAGGAGTAATCCGAGCAGTGTGTTTAACGGAAGTTCCGACAATCAAATGAAACATTTGTAAATATTATAATTAAATAAAGGATAGAATATTAGTGTAATTCCGGTTTACAACCTTGATGGAACCAAAGAACCAATAAGACGTAAACTAGTGAACTAACAGTTTCAAAAACAAAAAGAACATGGTTTAATTGGCGTTAAAATATGTAGTTACTTTGACTCAAAAGAACTAAAGGATCAAATCAATAAAACTGCAAACAGAGACCAAGCTCAGAATGTCTAACTCACACGTAAGGCATATTACGACATTTGGAATACAAGCAAGAGCCGACACGCACGAAACCAAAAGCACGTAGAGAACTGAAAGAATAAGAATGTTGAGAACTATCACCGAGAATACTGTTAGACTTAGGATAAAGAATGAAATAATTAAATCGACAATTTATGTAGGAAGATGGCGAAGTGAGAGAATACGTTACTCGAAGCAGCATATTAATCGAATGGATTCGAATAGACTACATTAAGGCTCGCAAACAAACGGAATCCCGGAGATCAACTGGCAGACCCAAAGACATGGAGAGATAGTCGGTAGGTAGTCCGCTTTACAAGAACTACTGCGAAACAGATAAGGGTCCTCTGTGAAATAAACAGATGATCTTGTAAAAGATGAAGAAAAATCGTAATGGAACAGATACAGACAATACTCATTCAATAAAATAAATTAAGAAAATTTGTATGACTAATCAATAAAGATGAACATTTCTATAAAGATTGCTTCTGTAAAGGACTGTGGGGCAGCACAATAAACATTGTTTGTAAACATTTCTATTTACCTACTATTTGTAACTATCTAGGTGGTAGTAGTCTAGTAGGTTGGTAACTAGGCTACTAATCTCAAGACCCCGGGTTCGATTCCCGGCCTTACACACACTGTGGCCTAGGCTAAGCCACAGTCCTAAAAATAGCTAAAACCACATCCTCGTTCATTTCTTAAAGGCGTCAAGCCCCGTGACTGGGACAATTATTGTCTATCGATACCGTGACAATGTGTATAACATACAACATCTCTTTTGAACGCGGTAGAAATGCTGATTCAAAGAAAACCGAAATAAACAGGATTGATCTTAATTTATTTCTCTTACCCTTCCTTTCTAAATCTTTTTAATGTTACAACTGGATAGTTATATACATCGGTCGCTGTTTGCCTATTAGCATATTGAGTCTTGTCTAAATTTATTTTCAAATCATATTTTTCGTATTGCTCAATTAACTTTCGCATCATGTGTTCAATATCGTCCTCATTTTCAGCCATGATTACCTGGTCATCGGGAAATGGCAAACTCTGGAAGTGTGGTTGTTAAGGAAAGAAACTGAAAGAAAATGGGAAGCAACCGATGTACTCTAGAGGCGGCTTGTGGTTTAACGCTAGACTAGACTTGAATTAGAAATGAGAAAAATCAAATAAAGGATGTGCAATGATTCCGATTGTAAAAGACTAATATGGACACATGCGTCGACTTCAAGAAGGAAGCCTCTTCTGTTACGGATAACAAACGCACATTCGATATCTCTATGACTATTAGTAGTTTTTAATTTTTGTAGGACATAGAAATACTATAATGAATAGAATAAGATTATTATTTTATTCCGTACCTCATATGTCTTTCGCCGAACGAAAATCATTGCTCGTTATACCTAACCTATCTTTTTCTACATTTACATTTTTTACTTCACTACTTTTTTTTATCTACCTCTAACATACGGCATCGTTTGCAAACGTCGCACTCCTTATCGTCAAAACGGATCTACATTCTATTAGTACTCGTCCCGTAGACTATGTGAAATCCTTATCGGGGAATATTCATATCCCGCTGTTTTCGATGCAATAAAAGCGAAGCACCTGCACCCGTCATTACTGCTGCCAGAGATCGAAGGGCAGACGACACATTGTAGTACTACCGCTCCTTGGCAATCCCCCCTCTTCACAGCGAAGTGCGACTATTTTTTCTTCTCCACGTATTCGTTCGAACTCGTTTGATGCGAACAACATCATTTCTAATACCCGTAAAACTCGTGTGATTTCTTCAAGTGGTATTATGCGATATTTTGGAAAAATCTGCTAGCGAAAAAATGGGTGGAAAGTTCATTTTTCACTCGATCCCTCCAACAAAGTCGTAGGGACGATAAGAAAAACGTCTTCTTAACATTATGTTAACATTATGCATCATTAGAACCGAATTATCCCGGTAAATGATGTCAAGATATTGACTTAAAGATTGTGATACTACACAAAATGATATTTTGACACATATACGAATACCCCGCACCAAAATATTCACTTCCATTACCGATAACAAACACACATATTCGATTCATATCTGTTCAATAGATTCCAAGAACTTCTCTGGAAACGACGCGAAATGACAGTTATGACGTAATAGGCGTTTCGTTTACGGTACGTTTGAACCTAGTAGATGCTAACGGGAATGCGTTTTGATTTCAATGTAGAGCTTCTTTACAATTTCATGTCACTATTGGCTGTGGATATTGTCGGAAATGACGTTTTCGTGGGCACAAACAATGTTTGCTTCGATTCCGAAGGTAGAATCTATTCTATACATTTTAAAGGCAAACTTTAAGCGAAGAAGTTTGCGATTTAGTTATAGCAAACAGGAATATTCCAATTTTTAAACATATGCAGCTAATGTGACTATTGTAACAAGAGACCTTAAAAGTTTGAAAGAACCGTAGAAAATAGAATAGTAGAAAAGAGAGATAGGGTTGGAAATAAATGGAGGTAAAACAAGATATTTGCTTGCAGTAGAAACAGGAAACAAGATAAGAACCTCTCCATACTGAGGTTATTCGGTTATTCGACTTGGTAATGGGAATCCACTATTCCCGAAACACGTGTCGTCCCGAATTAATTAATACTTGTGCGGGAGGAGTAATCGGAACAGTGTGTTTATTGTGCTGCCCCAGGGTCCTTGCAATCTTTACTCACAATAGTGAATTAGAATGGAGGTGGAGTCCGTTAAGTACATAGCTGTATTTCCAAATAGAAGAAATGAGAGGATATATATCAAACACAGAATCCAGTTGGGATTTATTTTTTCGAGTAAAGAATTACTAAAACCCAAAAAATATTGGTAAAAACGCAAGATGAGAATATATTTAATGACAATAAGAGCAATTGCAGCTTGCGCACCAGAAACAGCGAAATCGACAGTCAAAGAAGAACTGAACTGAAGGTGTTTGAAAGAACGATGATGAGATGTATGGTGGATCTCAAGAAAGTAAATAAAGACGAATTAAAAACATTGTTTGCAATTGATGAAATCCTGAACCATGAAAGCATACACTGACAGAATTCCATGTAGCAGATATTAAGTAGTATGGATTTTGTAGTAAAAAAATACGAATTTATATACTTTCAACTACACGTTTTTCATTTTTTAAATTAAACGTTATGAATATTGTTCAGCACTATGTCAACTTGTGCAGTAGTCAGTTAGACGTTACAGTAAGACTTGGAAATAAATAATATCATGTTGTAGAATAATTTATATACAAATTGGTATAGTAGTAAGTGACGCTTGGTCGATTATTGGTTAATGGACAGGGTGGTTTAGGTTTCTGAAAGGTAGACAGCCCTGCAGTTTTAATCACGGATGGATTTGTGAGGTTAGTGTGTCACCTCTAAAACGTGAAATTTGATACGGAACTCGTTTGTTTAAATGGGTATAAATAATTTCTTTCCATAAGGACTTATGTGGATAGGATAAAAAGTTTTTCGTTGACTTATTTTCTAGTCGCTAATGTATTATAATACCATTATTTATTATCAGATACCAAAAAGTTGTGTAAAAATTTTTGGTCATTAGTGTACTAATTTTGTTGTGAAATATATTTAGGAATTTCTGTTATTAGATGTCGTCCATAATAATTGGAGGAAATTGGATTAATCGTACCATTGTTTAAAAAAGGCGACAAAAGAAGATCGTGAAAACTACACTAATTAGCACAACAATGAAAAGATTGTAAAAAGGCGATTAATAAAACAAATCGAACCAACATTAGACAATGAACAGAGGAGATTCCGTCCAACTAGAAATACTCAAGACCATCTGTTTACCGTAAATGAAATTATAAACAAGAGAACAGCCAGAGCTCAACCAGTTTTTTTTTTGATTTATTGATATAGAGAAAGCCTTTCATCAAGTTCCCAGAAATAAAATATTGCAAAGTTTAAGAAATAGAACTATAAACTGTAAATTGATCAGAGTTACTAAATGTTTATATAAGAAAAACAGAAGCAGTGTTGTAAGTAAAAACATGAAGTCGGAAACGTTCAACATTAAGCAGGGAGGAAGTCGTAAGTCCACTACTATCCATCACTTGTATAGATGATTTAAGCGGATAACAAAGCCACTAAATGTACGACATATGAATCCTGAAAGAGTAGACATCACATAGTGCATTTTTATGGACGATATAGCAATTATAGCAAGGGGGGAAAAGACTTGGGGCCAAATTTAAATATTTGGAAGAAAGTATTAGGGCGAAAATGAATAAACAAAAACAAAAGTGTTGGCCATAGGAATGCAAACACAAATTCAAATTAAGGTCGATGAGGAAATAATAGACCAGGTCAAAAGTTTTGAATATTTGGAAGCAACTATAGAAGAGACAGTACTGACTAAGAGAATAGAGAAGGCCAATAAAGTATACCAAGCAATGAGAAAATGGCTAGTAAATGAAAGTTTGCAAAGCTATTTACAGACTCGTCCTTACTTTCGGTTGTGAATCCTGGGTTTAGCGCAAAAAGAAGAAAAGTCTGATACGTGCAGCAAAAATGAGGTATTTACGAAGGGTTCAAGGGATTGCTGGAGTCGATAGAGTTAAAAACCAAGACATCAGAGAAAAAAAGTGGAAGTAGGATCAGTAGAAAATAGCATAGAGTGAGAACAACTCGGATGGTGGGGACATAATACCCCTGTTAAAAGAATTTGGGAAGCTAGAATGACTAGCAGTAGGAAGAGAGGACGACCCAAGGAGACATGGGATAATACAGTTTCGAACACCTTACGAGGGAAAGGAAGAACTTGGTTGGAAGCGAAGAATATAGCAGTGGACAGAAAGAATTGGATCCATTTTATCCAGAGCTGAAACGAAGCTGACCTCTCGTGCACCACTTACCAAAGCCTCTTTCTGCTTATAGTGCTATAGGTATGTCAGTAAAAAATTTCAATAATGTGAAATTCCACCACCATGCTCTCTTTACAATACAGAAATTCATAATCGAGTCCTAAGTACGACAACAAAAAAAAATAAACTCGTGGATTATTAAACCACATTAGTACGAAATCCCCTCATTCATCCACGAAGCGGAGAGAACTCAACGCGGTCGGGTCTTCAATATGCGCATGCATGGGCAACATATCAAGAGTTATATAGTATATTTTTTCCATCCATACATTCGCCATGATCGAAGCGGGCCTGGCAGTTCTACAACCGAGCGATTCTCGCAACATCATCATCATTATTATCATCTTTTCATAATAGTAGTCGCCGGTGGAGTCATCCGCACCGTTGCCCGGGAATGAAATTAAAAATCCGCGTCGTCTGGCAACTAACACCATTCAACGCCAGCGGTAGATTCCCCAAACGTATAAGTAGACAAGGAGTCAACAAACTCTTCCGCTGCATTCTCATCATATAGTAGTCAGTTTTGCGCCGGTTATTGCAGATTAGCGATTAATTACTGCATGTGAAGCTTGGATTTGGTGTGCTTATTTTTTCGTATGCCCCTGCCAGCCGGCCGAACAAGCTCGCTACGATAAAATTGGAAATATTTAGGGATTAGGGAGAGGAAAGGAAGGACAGATTTGATACGGTTGCAAAAAAACGAAATATAAAAAAGTAAAAACATAACCCTTCCATTTTCCCGATTCGCTCTAAATACCATGCATATTCATCCATGCATCGATAATCATACTTTCCTTTCTATTTGCACCAGTAGAACATCAACCTAAGTGCATTCCTAATATTCTAGGCTCGTCAACCAGCCTATCCCAGCAGCATCTTTGCACAACCTTCATTAATGTAGCATGTGTGCGATTGTAAACGCTCAGATATGCCAGGAATGCAAGCAGAAATATTTGTTTATGAATTATGCACCAAAACAAATCTGACAAATTAAAGTTTGAAGTTATTAGGCAGACGTGACGTCAAAGAATTTAAATTAAGTATTAAATAAATATAAATGTATATTTGAACAATTCAAAATTTAGAAAATTGATTAACAAAATTTGAGAAATAATTCTGCAGTAGATGAAGACAAAATAGCTACTAAATAGTTTATAATAATTATAATCATGAAATAAAGTAACATAGTCAGTACGATAATAGTTTTCTTTTTGCAACGTAGCTTGGATATACACACAAAATATGAATTAATTCGGGACGACATGTGTTTCGGGAATACGTGGATTCCCATCATCAAGTCGTATAACCGAATGTTAAAATTAATTTAGTTACGGTTATACGACTTGATAATGGGAATCCACGTATTCCCGAAACACGTGTTGCCCCGAATTAATTAATACTTTGTACGGGAGGAGTAATCCGAACAGTGAGTTTATTGTGCTGCCCCACAGTCCTTGCAATTTTTACGTAGCTTAGATATGCTTGCTGGATGGTGGCCTCAAGAATAAACTGCGACTGAACATAGGAAAAAAGTTATTTCGTTTTATTTAATCGAAGAGCCAATAGATTGAATTCCAGTTTCTGCATCCACTGTTTTGAAATTGAAAGAACATATGATGCCATACGTAAAACATCTGGAAATCATCTTTGTTGACAAAATTGAGCTTGACAAATCTGAGTATGACTACAGTTGTACACCCACGCTTTTAGGAAATATGTTATACGTATAGATATGAAACGCATAAGAAAAGTAGTGTTGTTTTAGGCACTGGATAAAATCATCTTCGATATTCTTACAATTTGCTTAAATTTGCAGAGTTAAGACGAAAAATATGTGCTTAGAATACATACTATTGTTGCGATATGTCATTCACCTACCTCCGGAATACCACAAATCCACATGGTCCTGGGGATTTGCGCCTGATTTTTCCCGCAACTTCCAAACATTTTCGTCCAAAATTAATAATTATACGAGGAAGGTTTTGGCAGGATTTGAGTCGGGCTTTAGGTCGAGACACAGCTGAAACTGCACTTGTCAAAGTCACTCATGATATATTTCAGGGGACTGATCGGAGTCTTGTCATTTTGGGGTTTGGAATTGGTTTCCAAAGTTTTACAAGAAGTTATTTGCCACTGTTTATCATGATATTCTGCTTGTAATTCTCACGTTCTATAAGTAATGTCATAGTTGAACATGAAGCGGTCGGTTACACCCCTGTCAGGCGCACGACATTATGGTTGGAGCTGATAATACATAGATATATTGGTTTTGATAGGACAGCCGTCTCCATAAAACAAAATTCTTTACATGGTCGCAGGCAGCTGGTTTATGTGAATGGTAATAGGTTCTCTTTGCAAGGCGTGTCACGCGGCGCCCTCATGGCTCGGTCATTGGTCCTATTCTTTTTTCCAATTTATACCTTAACTTTCTTTTCTAAATTTAGGTATTGTAATACACATATATGTATATGCTTATGGTGCACAGCTCTACTCCGTCTGACTGAAGGAACGCTAGGAGAAAATTACTGAAGATCTAAATCATTTCGTAGGTATAATTTATTTGTTAATCCTGTTCTTTTGGCCCAAAACGCCGGTGTTAGATTTTATCGTATTTGTACTAAAAGTTAATGAGACACCTACCTTTGGTCCAATACTGGAAAACACCTTATGTAAAGCTGACTTGTATTACCTTAAAAATATACCCTTACAGACATATTTTCAATGTAAATACAAAAAAGGAATGATGCGAAACTTTTATCTTATCTCAATTGTCAAATATTGTGCAGATGTATATTATTCTGCTTTCGACAGTTTTACTAGAAATCGTATACAAATGGTGAGAATATTTGTTTTTTCCCTCACCGAATATTTATTCATTAGGCATTTAGTTTCTAATTTTCACATATTTCTTTGTACCTTTTTTTTATGGGAGCCGTCTAACGAGTCTCCGGATCCACGTCGGCGTCTTGAGGTTTGTATTTGTCTCTCATTTTTTGTACCAGTTTCCACCCATCCTTGCGCCGTGTAGCAAATCTGTACAGGTCCTTGGCCGATTGTTCTATATAGTCATGTGGGTTCATTTTTAATTTCCCTGAGATTGCCTGTCTTCTAGGGTTTAAGCCCCTTCACACAGTCTACATCTTGGGTCCTCAATGTCAACCCCAATTTCCTGTCGGTGTCCCTTCAGTGCGCAGAGACCTATTACTCTACGAAGAAGATTTAGTAGTTCGTCAGCCTTCTTTACTAAGGGCTCCTTAATAAAGGTTTTGCCATGATTTTGCCTGGTTGTATTTTTCCAGTATTCTATGTGTTGTTCTTGAACCCATTTTCGTATCTGTTCTTTGTACTAAGTTATAAAGACATAAGCACTTTCTCACTAAACTTCGCCTTGCATTTGTAACTAACTGACTAATTTTAATTTCTTCTCTAATCTTTTCTTTGTTCCAATAAAACGCTATTGTTATTATTTTTATGCGAGTAGTAAGAATAGATTACCATAGGGTGGTGTGTTCTTGACTCTCATCCTATTCAGTAGATAAATAACGATTAACCGCTTTCTGAAGAATCCAAGAAAAACCCAGTAGGTGTGCTTTTCTTCTGCGGAACATCTAGCAAACTGCATTTCAGTTGGAGAGGAATCTCGATTGAAAAATGTTCTGACCCCAGATACTTGGGCGTCATAGTGACAGGACCTTGACACACAAGCGCCACTGCCTCAATACGAAACTGAATGGCAATGGAAGAAATGATATTGTTCGTAAACTACAAGATTCCTCAAAGGACTTCAAAATGTCAGTATCTGCCCTATGCCCTCTGTCGGCGAATATAGCACTAGATTTCGAGCAAGAAGTGTTTAATTTACATCTGCTTCTTGATCAAGATATTTTTTATATATTCTATATGACTAGTGGTTATATTCTGTATGATGTTTGAGACACGAATAAATAAAGCATGAGTAACAGACTTAAATATATATATATATATATATATAATGGCTTAACACTCCATGTGGGGTCACGCCGCCGAAGCTTTCAGATCCTTTTTCCACTTGGGATGGATCAGTTCCCTTCCTCCCTTCAAAGTTTTTCTGCTATCTCCCTCCCTTCCTGTTCTTAGTGTTCTCCTTCCAATGTGCCACTCCTGCCCTACTGAGATCCTTCAACCATCTTGATTTGGGTCTACCACGTCTTCTCCTTCCTCCTGGGTTCCACTGCAGGATGTTATAAAGTACTGCATTCACCCCCGCTCGCCATACATGTCCTCACCATTTAATTCATTCATTTAAAGGCAGGAATAAATTGGGTGTTGTCTTGGAGGAGATAATACAATACTTTCACTGCCAGTTCCTCTTACCAACTTATTATAATAATATATGTAGCTTATTCACCCATAGTAGATTGCTTTAATAAAACATGCTATGAGCATATCAATTATGTCCTGAACTTTTTCACCATTTCTTGTTTTGCTGACGAAAACTCAATACGACTTTTTCATATTTAATGGAACAAAACGAAGCAATCACATATGTGTGCGTATAAAGCGGCAATTATTTCATTCTCGTTTCGCAACAGTAATTTTTTTCTCTAAAAAAGAAGAGCCGCCGTGGTTCGACCCGTTTTTTTTTTTTTACATTAATCAACGCAAAATGAATGCGTGCTTGCAGATT
This sequence comes from Osmoderma eremita, assembly GCA_031763485.1. Classification (NCBI taxonomy): domain Eukaryota; kingdom Metazoa; phylum Arthropoda; class Insecta; order Coleoptera; family Scarabaeidae; genus Osmoderma; species Osmoderma eremita. Next base: position 463,529 of record JARFOC010000675.1, on the reverse strand, counting down.
TAACATAGCCGCTTAAATATTTACATTTTTTCGGATGCGTCGCGAAAAAGTATCTCACATTGTACATATAACGCTATGAATGATTAAGAAAAGCCGCATAACGTTGCTATTATTGTAGGCATAGTAGGAGAGTAGTTGCTGGTAGCAGCACGACCGGGCACTCATTCCACCACACCCTAAACTTCCAGAAGAGGAAATAGGAAAGAACTTTTGTTTTACGCTGATACGGATCGTGTAATATACATTTCTATGTTGTATATGCGACATAGTTGTGTAATTTTAATTTCGGGATCTGGCATTTGCTAATAAATTCCGCTCAAAAGCGCGTGAAGTGCAAAAACCTAGATGAGAATTCTCTGCGGTCGTGTTGCTACCGCGACGCCTCGGCTAAATGCGACGAGGACGTCGCTGGGTTGATGGGTCCGGGATCCGGTTGACAATAGTGCTGAGGTTGTAGGCTTGTCTCCGTCGCAACGAAGCGGGAAACAACCTCTGTGTATATATAGCGAGAACCAGCCAACCGACTTGCAAAAAATTGGAAAAAACTATGGGGAAATGTTGACACATACGTGTAAAAATTCCGCGTATATGTTCAGTTTTTATCTCTTTGTTTTCACATTTTTTTTTGTAATAACAAAAAGTGCAATGAATGAATGTATTGTGAATATAAAACTGTGGGATTCACACGTGCATGTGTGTGCACATACATACTCAGAAGTACTAGGACTAAGAAGTAGTTAGAATTGAATATATTTAAAATGAAAGGTGTTCAAATCAGGACCCAGAGCAAAGCTGTCATTAGAACACATAAAATATTGAGGAGAGAAAAATGTTAGTATTTGCTGGGGGTAAGTTGCAAATATTATGACTATGACTATTAAATAGGGTGTTGAATTTAGGCGTATATTAAAGGTCGTCATACATTATGACATATACTGTCGTGTGTCGAACTGACAGATAGGTATAACCTAAAATACAGTACCAACTACAAGGGTACGTAATTTCTTTTGAGGCAGACGATGCAGTGGTTTCGACATGTTTTGTAATACGAGAACGTCGAATCAAACACCATCCCTAAATCCTTAATAGAAGCTGCAGCATTTTCTATTAGGTTGACCGTTGAGCGTCATCTACAGCAGGTATTACCTAACTTTTATCCTTTAGGAGCTACTTATTATGTAAAATATAGTCTGCGGGTGACTATGAATATGGGCAAACAATTTTAGGATTTTTCATAGATATTTTAATAAATAATTAACAAGAGTTTCAATTAAAACAATTTTATGGCAAATAAAGAAAACAAATAATTATTTTTTTATTTTACGAAGCACAATATTTATTAAATTAAACAAATTACAATGTAAGGAAATAAATACACACAAAAAATTAGCAAACAAAGAAAAATATATATATATTTGTTTATTTTTTGAGATGAAATACTTATTAACTCTAGAAAAAAATACACTGTAAATAAGCAAATGAATAAAACTGTTTAATTGGATGAAACCTGACATTGCATAAGTGCAGCAAGTTTTTCAAAATTTGGCTCTTATGAACTTAAGGCAATTCTCAAACATGATTCCAAATGTTGATCTGTTAATTGCGATCTATGTTTTGTATTGATCGCATTCATAATTGAAAATGCGGATTCACATAAATATGTTGATCCAAAGAAGGCATTGAAACGTGCAACAATTGTCCAAATATGTGGATATTTATTTATCTTTATTTATCGGTTTCCAAAAATTACAATCTGAAATCAGTGACTTAAGATTTATGTCGGATTTAATATTTATTATTTTTTCCAAGCATGCTAAATTTCTGGTACCGGGAAAGTTCTTTTGTTTCCGCACATTATACAAAAATTGCGTGGTCAACGTTTTTCGACGGATGAAGAGGCGGTTGATGTTTTCGAATTGCATATTTTGGAGGTACCTCAATCGAAGTAGAAAAAGTGCTTCGAGAATTGGTTCAAACGCATGCAAAAGTGTATTGACCTTCATGGAGAATATTTTGAAAAACAATATAGCCCTGTAGGTACTATTAATTTTAGTTTCTGTTCTCTATTCCCGAAATATAAAAGGGATCCCTTGTAAGCAGATGGAGTACCTGCGGATGCGTCAAGAATATCTTTTGGTGTTTCAAAAGTCAAACCGCCATCAACCAATCTGCCAGGAAAATACGGGAAACGTCCCGCCTCGATCTAATAGAGGATCATAGCTGCGAAGGATTAAGTTATTTTTAGTATTTTATTTCGCAAAAAGGAAAAACAGATAAACCATAATGATAACTATAAATCAACTTGGGATAAATTTCTTCTGTCACATTCCACAACGTATATCGCTTCGGAATAGAAAAGGGATATAATAATATCTTAGAAGATGGAGTTCTCTAATAAGTAATATGAATTAGAAGTTCAACAAATATTTATTTTAAAAATTTTCAAGTCACAGCGCCGCCCGCGTCCAGCGGCAATATAAAAAATACCAGTAAACCTAAATTCCAAACTGAAATATCATTAGAGATTAACAGTAATAATAATATAAATGTTGACTTAACTGGTCGCCTCCTAAGATAATTTATACCATCATAATTTTTTATTTTCTCTCGAATCTTTTTAGACCCGTCGGAAAATCAGAAGTCGTGTGGGGAGTTATGTTATCCTTACAGCATACGCCTGAGGATTACATGTTTATAGTAATAATAATGATAATAACTAAGAAGAGAGGTGTAGTAATAGATTGAACGGCTAGATGTATGTATAGTGGGAAGATTAGAGTGTCTGTCTATTATATACTTACATACATACATAGGAGGATTTACTTTTTACGATTACGGGCATACATATACAAGTACGTATACTTAATTCCTTTCCCATATGTCTTCATCCTTCTCTAACCCATAAATTATACGTCAAAATTTTTTTAATATTAATTCATATTTTATACGCCCGAAATTGTTAGTTATAACCGTAAAAGATTTCCAAACCGATATTATATTTATGGACTTGGAGATACTCGGATTCTAATTTTAACGTTGGAATTCGGACGTTGAAGCGAAAAATCTTTTCGGAATCCTCGAAGTGTAGGATCGTAAATTATTTATGAATTATCGATTTTCGAACAGCTCCTTCTTTTTTTCTCTCCTGTTTACTCCGGGCACGGCCGGCGTGTTATTTTAATAAATGGAGAAATCTTTTACGACGCGCCGGCAATTAATAACGTTAACAACTCTCCGGGAAGTTTTAAATATTTTAAAATAGAAATTTTAATTAGTAATTTTCGAGTTGCAAACGGGGAACGTTTCTTCTTGGGAAATTTTATTTATTTATGTTTAAAATTAAAACTATTAACGTGTTTTTGGGTGAAGTATGTTTGCGTATGTAATTTGTTTGGCGTTACAGAAACATTCTTATTTTCCTGGGCAATTTTACTTTTGATTATTGCTGTTGGTTATAAACTAACACCAAAAGATCATTCTCGGACTCGCAGAAGGCAATTGAGGTCGAAATATTAATTAAATTTAAAGATTTTGGGAATAATATTTGACGTATCATAATGTACGTATTCCGTACTCTCTTGGTTGTTTAGACAGACGCGTTGTGTGAGCGATAAACAAATTAAAATAAATTATGTTATTATTTATATCGGCATATATTATAAACACTATGATCATGTTTAATTTAAACTTTGCTTGCTTACGTTTATATAAATTGAATATCTCTATATTTACAGTCTCCTTATCTAAATTGCATCCGTAGCCCCAACATATATATATACACCATGGGAAAGTCAAGATCATCAAATAGGACCAAAACATATAGAGTACTAATAAAATAGTACTGCTACTTTTGTACGCGGATTGCCAAATATTGTCATGGAAAATGTATGGTTTTAACAGGACGCCTGTGGTACACATACTAGCGCAATTCTGCGACAATATTTATGAGTCACACGTTTGAGGACCGAATCATTTCGCAACATAGATTCAATGCAAAGACGTTGCCAGATCTGATCTGACACCAGATGATTTTTTTTTGTGGAGCTATGTAATATTTCGAAGTTTTAAACACCTAAGTTCATTAAAGTAAAGATAGCGAGGACTGTGGGGCAGCACAATAAACACACTGTTCAGATTACTCCTCCCGCACAAGTATTAATTAATTCGGGACGAACACGTGTCGTCCCGAATTAATTAATACTTGTGCGGGAAGAGTAATCCGAACAGTGTGTTTACCTAAGTTCATTGTAACCAGCAAACTTTTTAATTTCTATTTATAAACTTAAACATATATGATTTTACACTTTTAATTTACTAAGAAAATTGAATTTTTTACGTATTGAGAAGAATTTTTAAGTTTATTATTACTTGAATTTTGATATTCCTAGTAGCAAATTTCATATTCTTAATTTCTCTATTTTGCATACTGTTGAGTTTATATTAAGTGTGCGTACAAACAGGTAAATGAAAATTTTTCACTAGTTTGTAAAACTTATTTATTTATCGTAGATGTATATTTCGCGTGCACGTGCGCGCATCATCAGTAGGACTGTGCACGCGACATCTACCATAAATAAATAAGTCTTATAAACTAGTGAGAAATTCTCATTTACCTATTACCAAGAAGTTCGTATCTCGCGTTATTTTTGATTATACATACGAAAATCGTTTCACGATCATATTTTATTGTGCTTTGATAACTGTGGATAAATCATGTTACTCTCCATTGTCGCACTACCCTGTGTAATATTGTATATCAAATCCTCCCGTAGCTATATGCAATATTTAAGCTGTAGGTATATTTCCAGCTGTTTAAAACTGTTTAAATGTATTTCAAGCTCTGCAAATCCTATTGTCCCTAGTGGATCAGTCCACATTTCTTACGACCTATAGATTCCGACAAGTGGCAGCATACACAATTCTTCTCCATTTCTGTCCTTTGTTGCATTTATCAAATTCTTAACTTCCATTGTAGATAATAAAGTTATCTGCTCTAACCGCGTTGTCTTTTTGTCCCTAGATCTTCCTACCTTCGGCTTCCAATTCGGTTTCATTTTTACGATTTCTTCATTTCTCCCTCTTTGAATGCCATCTAATTCTGCTTATATGCTTAGGATATCCCCTCTTTTAAATATTTCATCAATCTCTCTGTTCAGCAATGGCCTAAACTCCCTTCCATATGCCCTTTTTGGCCCACAAACCTAAGTACGATTTTTTCGAATACAATCTTAATTGCTTAATTGTTCTTTATGTATTACAATAATTGCGTGTGCCACTATATGTCTTATTATTTTTTTTATACATACCGAGCTTAGTATTTTTGCTAAGGTCTTTATCGTTAAACATTTGTTTTTGCTTTATGACCGAGTCGTACGATTTGGCAACGTGTATCAACAATACATTAAAACCAGCATTTAAACTGAAGGATTTCCATATCTGTATATGTATATTTTGTATATTACAATACGTCTGTGCGCATATATTTTTATTCTAAATAAATAGTCTTAAAATAGTAACGAAATTAATCCAAGATCAAGGTTACATTTATCATACGCATATGTATGTAAATATACACATTTATTATATTCGTCATAACAATTGTGCAAGATCGATTCCCTGAAAAATGACGTTTTAGATTTACAGTGGAAAGATAAAATTACATATGTATATTAATTATTATGTGCGAACCCACCAATTAAATACTGTTTACTTCGATAATCGTAGAAGGCTGTAAATTATATCAGTCTAATCAGAGTTAATTTCTCGGACAGATGCATATGTTCGCATTTGTTGCAATCCACGAAAGGAATATACATCCGCAAGGGAGACGAAGAAAAAGGACATTTTTTAAAGATCCAATGATACATTATTGCAATACACATAACCTGTGCATAGTTTACTAAAACCTCGTACCAAGGCGTCGTAGGAATTTATCCAAGAAATAGGCTTGAGGGCGTATGATTTGAACTCTTATACAGAGTGTTCACGGTCTTGTGATTTTATTTTCAAGGGATGATTAAACATCTTAAAATAAGGCCACTAACGCAAAAATATCTTAGCAAAGTTGCATAATAAGAGAGATATTAATGTTAAAAAAAAATTGTAGTTTTTTTAAGTGGTGACTAACCACCATAAAAAGGTTTTTAACGCTAAAACGATTGATCAACAACTTGTGTAACGTAAGTGTAAACGATAGGTTGTTAGTGAATTTTTTCCTAAGTAAGCTGATGTTTGTAACTTTTCCCATCTGTCAAGCTATGCCATTAATTGTCACTGCATTGCTGGTTTCACGTAAATTTTTCCGAATGAATCCTAATTAGGGAAGTAAAAATGATCCATCGCACCAACAGGGAATACGTTGACATGGTTTATGGTGAAGTACACCAAAATTCTGCTGGTGCAAGTCGATTGTACGCTGAACAGTTTCCTAACAGGCCAACACATATTCCACAAAAATTCACCGCTCTAGTAATTCGCGCACGAGAAACTGGTGTACTGCGAACACGTCAAGGTCGAGATGGTGGTCCTAGCCGACACCAACGCATTTTGGATGTCGAAGAAGAAGTCGTAAATCCTTCTAGTAGTACTCAAAAAATATCTCGCCAAGTAAATGTATCAAATCGAATTGTCTGGCGAACATTGCGCAAGAATCACTTGTATCTTTTCCATGTACAAAAAGTAGAGGATTTATAACTTGAAGATCATCCTTTACATTTATAGTTTTGCCGTTGGTTTCTACAAGAACATGTAGAAATTCCAAACTTTTCTTCCATTGTATTGGCGATTGATGAAGCAACATTTACACGTAACGGCATAAGTAACTGTCGTAAAACTTATATTTGGGCTGTGAAAAATCCACATGCTGTTCGTCGTAATCATTTCCAGCATAGCTTTTCGATAAACGTTTGGGCTGGAGAACTGGTCAACAGACAACTTATTGGCCCATTTTTGTTGCCAAATCGAATGAATGGATATGATTTTTCTTGTTTTTGCAAAATCATTAGATGGAACTATTGAAAGAAGTTCCTTTGAATGTACGTCGACAAATGTGGTTTCTTCGCAATGACGCGCCGCCGGCTTTTAATCGTTTAGTTCGCCAACATTTTGATTATGTTTGGAAATAAGTGGATTTGTCGAAGTGGTCCTTTGCCATGGCCTCCTCGGTCACCCGACCTTAACCTCCTTGATTTCTAGTTATGGGGCGTTATGAAGACCATGACAGCAACGACATAATTGATTTAGATGATCTTAGTAACCGCGTTGAGGCAGCTGGGGCGACAATTCGACGAGAAGACCAACAAGAACAACTAGTGTGAAGTGGATTCCATGAAAAATATAAAAAAATTGTTTAAATTAATATGCTTATACCACCTATAAATAAAAAAATAAAAACCACAAAATTGTTTTTTAGCATTAATATCTCTCTTATTATGCAACATTATTGAGATGTTTTTTCGTTAATGATCTTATTTTAAAATGTTTAATCACCCCTTGAAAATAAAGTCTCAAGACCGTAAACACCTGTATACGTATTCGTGCACGGAAAAGCAAATGAATGAAAATAAGAAGTTATCCAAAGCGGTTTAAGGTTATTAAAACGAAATTATCACTGTAATTAAATATATTAATGACTTTTAAATTATATAGATGTATACTTTATCGACATTATGTGCGCGCTGAGGGCATTAACTTCTTTCTTCTTACGATAAAATACGTGAGTAGCTAACAGAAAGGGTAAGTTAGCCATTGTAACATTGGACTAGCATCGCAACCCAGGGTGGGTGTGTTAGATCCTTAACCTTATCATTTCAAGATAGATAATTTAATAATGTGCAAGACAAGTTATAACTACAATTTTTTGTAGACATTGCAGTAGATTACAAACAGGACAGGCTATGAGAGAGGTTGATTCACTAACTAGAAAGTTTATTTATGATAATTTGCATAAAAATTTCATTTTTTTCTAACATTTGTTGAGTTATAAATTTACTCAGATTATCGTTATTTGTATCCCCATAGCTGAATTTCTGCCGTGGTAAAACATGTAAGGCTTATGTTGTAGGTTACAGCGTGTGTTCAAAAGGTCTTTACGACCCTGGCGACAATGGGCTGCAAAACGCATATCTGTATTTAAATCCATTCAATGCAACCCTAAAAGAGACGTCATTCAAAGCGACACTGAAAATGGACATTTATTATGTTGGCTTAAACTTGACTTATGTCAAATAAATTGTAATTTATGTCATTTAAGAAAATAGAGTATGGATCTATTACCTATATCAATTGCATTCGCCAGTCCATAGCCGCCCGAGGCGTAGCTAAAGGTTTTTTGAACACCGGTTATATATGTTATATGTCAACTATGAATACAGATTTCATCTTTACCGACTGACGAAGTGCCTTCGTCGTTAATAACCTGTTTGTACCGGCAACCTTCAAATGCAACGAAATTATGCCTTATCATTTTGAATGAATTAAAGTACGGACTATCTGCGCTTGTGATTACAACTAAAAACAGATCGATGTATTTGGAATTATTAGCGCATTTCGGTGATGACGGACACAGTGCGCCATTGCCAGTTTGGGTACAGAAATCCGTTGATGAACTGGACTCAGTTAAACGGTCCAAGAAGAATATACCTCAAATTTCATATACAGTATGTTAACGGTTATAATAGTCAAATCTAGGTACATCCGCGAAATAAAGGTTGTTTTTTATAGAGGTATAAAACTTTAAGTTGGCAACACTTTTTTAACTGGCGGCCATTTTGTCAGCTGTCAAGTGATTTATGGTT
>JARFOC010000675.1:424058-454634 GCA_031763485.1 Osmoderma eremita | reverse complement strand
TTATGTATTATCCTGTAATTGGGCAACAGCCTGTTGGGTAATAAATGTGTATTATTATTATTATTATTATTATTATTTATAATAAATGTACAATATATAGAACGTTGAGTACGCTTTTTAGTGTTGTTTGTTTGTAATGTTGCAATTTTAAATGTGGCTAATCAGACAATTTTCATTAATCATTTTTCCATAAGCATAAATACATGCATAATCAAAACATCTTCTAAATAAAATAAAACCTATGAGACTTCTTTTTGTTACGCCACATGTCCTATTTCAATAACATATAAACACCGTTTTACTAAGAAAAATTATATTTTTTCGAGTCGATCACACTTTAATATTCAAATTTTCAACCTACACCATCTAAAACTTTATTATTTATTTGCCGCACCTTAAAATAAAAATCCGATTGCAATAGAGAGCAAGACATAAAATGAAAGTTTAATTTTCATTATAAAAACGAATATGTTTCCGAAGTAGGTTAGAAATAGTCGTAGTTGGATGGAAATAACTATTTTTCTGCTTGCCAATGTAAAACTGGCTTTGCACGTACACGATGCATGATCATCACGGGATCACCCCCATCTGTTGGGTGAACAAAGTATAGCTTGGTTTTTTGTTTCTTTCTTGGTTGTGACAGCAATGAGACGTGCTACCGAAAACAAAACTATGCTGAAACGAAATGAATAGTTCGTGACTACGTTCATATTTGCACTAACACGTAGTAGATGTATAAAAATACTTCATGTCGGTGGGCAATACGTAGACTTTCCTATCTCCGATTATTATTACAGTGGTACGCATGGCAGTAAAGCAATGATTCAATTAGTCGTAGGAGTATTCGTAATTTAAGAAACGCGTACGGGTTAGGTTCACGTATTGTACGTATTGTTCCCTTCGGGCTTTCTACGTAAGAAGAAAAAAATAACTCAACAATGAGCAATAACAATTAATAGAAATACCACGCGTAGGTTTATATACTAAGCTTGTTAGGTAATATCCTGCGATATAAATAAAGTAATGAAAGAATTAAAGATATATGTAAGTATATTGTCTGCACATATGAAACTTATATGCTTACTTCATAAATGGAGAGCCGATAACCTTTCACCTCAACTCTCGCTTGTAATTTTTAAATTGTGACCCTTTGTTGAGTGTGCAATAGGTGTAACTGATTACTACGCAACATATGCATTCTGCTTTCTTTCCGGTATGATCAAATTTAAAAGAATCAATGATTTTAACTTTTCAATATTAGTTAGAAATAATACTAATGCCATATGAAATAAATAACATACTTAAGAAAAAAATAAATTTCATTATTACTCGGCACCTCCACCAAAATTGCAATTCCTACTTTTTTACTTAAATACTTTAAATTTGTTTAATACATTATACCTCCTTGCTTAATAACTTTTTTTCCATTTTTTCTAAATTAGTCCCTCATAGTAATATAACCCCTTAGATTGATAGGCACTATATCAAAGTTGCTTTTTTTTAACAGAACACTTTACGTAAACATAATGATCTTAATACTGGAAGGTTAACTAACCTCTAATATACGAAAATATCCCTCCATATGAACTGTTCACCGGACATCCAGCAACAGTTATTCTAGAAAAAAATTCCTGATATAGAACGCTTCTGGACATTATGAAAAGGGGTATGCAATAAGTTACGAGTCAGTCGAACTATTTTCGAGTGAATATAGTCGGTAGACCTGGTCAACAAAATTTCAGATTTATTTTGTCCCACGAAGTGAAAGTGGGTGAACTTGGTAGTACTTTTTACACTTATTTCATATCTGTTTTCAAAATTTAGCTATCACGTCACGTCTAACACGTCAAGACATGTTCAAACATTAACCATTGCATACTGCTTGATCAGTTCCGAGCTCTAGCCGACAACTGAAATAACGTTAAGACATGTTCTCTTACACCGCATATCTATACATGCATATTTTAGGTGGATAAGCGAATATCCTTGAACATAAAAACTAAGGGTGATGGAGAAATTCAAAAAACATAATTGATTTTAGCATATAAAATACAAAATAGGATACGGTGGCTTAAAATAGTATGGCAACTTAGTTACCGAAATACGTATCCAGGAGTTCTTCACTCATCGAGGTGGTACGGGTATTTTTTATTATTTTTTATGATTTTAGCATGCAAAAGTATATGGGAATCAGGTATTTTCGTGCTTGGGACAAAAAGGTCATAAAATTCTTCGATTACCACCTTAGCACGGCGAGCTAAATCCCATTTAAATGGTATGGACACAAGTTAAAAACTGTATAAAAATGAATAATACCACATCTAAGGTAAAAGATATGGAGGAATTAATTCGAAAAGCATATAGCACTGTAACAGTCAATAATTGGCAAAATTACATCAAACATGTAAAAAATATTGAAAGGAAATGAGGATAGTGGATAATTTGCAAAATGCCATTAAAGAATTTATTATTCATGTAACAGATTCGTCATCATCTGAAGTTCAAACTAGTTCATCGACTGACTAAAAGCTGAAACAAGACATATATGTGTGTAATTTCTATTCCTATCCTAAATACTATTGAATGGGTATTTTTGTTACAAAAGTGGATCTATTATTTGCTAAAGGATTATGCATTTTCCTTTAAATTTAATAAAATGTATGATACCCCAATTCCCAATGTAAATTACGTTAATGTTGAATAATAAAACAAAATTATGGGCTTTTTCACTGATTCTTAAATAAAAAAATTATGTTTTTTTTTAAATATTATACTGTTTTCCTCAAAGTATGCATTTTAACTGCCAGAAACCCAACCGGAAGTAATAATGTACAGCTGATTCGACGATTTGGCAACCATGTATCCAATTCTCATAAGCTCTGTTCTGCATTCGGAGGTTGAGACGATCTATAGTGTCGGTTTCATAAACTAATTATGCCTAACACTAGGGCAAGTTGGCACATTAAAATGAACCTTCTTATGCTTTCAACTTTAATTTGAGTCAACACAATGTACTTCGATTACATTTGTGTTATTAAAGTATGTAGTCTAGTTCAAATTCTAGTAAATTCTTCAAACGGTTTGTTAGTTCTATGTAGCATCCTTCAGTTATGTTCCTCGGTATTTTAGTTCATTACACAAATCACCACTAACGCAGCTCATTATCTCTCAGTAGTCCTTTTATCTTAATTCCCTTTAATCGGACGCTCCCTATTCACCTAGTGACGCGTAAAACTTAAACAAAAACCTTCAACCTCTCCAGAGTTTAGATTTGTCACGATTCCATTGTCACGCGAACCGTCTCCATTCGATTAAGCGCGCCGATATAAGTCGAAATACCTGCCTCCGACACTCGTACCAACTTGATGTGGTTGTAAGTGGATTTTGACGAGCAACTCGAAATTCCGATCGCTCACTTCGCTCCTCTTCGATGTTGGTAGCCGGAATCGTTTAACAAATGAGATGGTCCTCGAAGACCAGTCGTCTGTTCCCTACCTAGGTAGACCGGCTGATCGGAGCGATTTACCGCAAACGCAATTAAGATAACATCGCTGGTGTGGTATTTCTATCCAGCTGGCGGGTGAGGAAGGGTGCATCTTGAGGGTGGCGGTGTTTGCCTGGATGAACAACTTGAAGGACAAAAGATGAGGGGTGTAACCCACCCGTGTTTGTACTAAATTGTTAAATAACTGCATAAATTTAGTTTGGCATATTCAATAAAATATAAATTGTTACAAAAATTAAATAATTCCGGTTGGTGCGATACAGCAAAAGTATTTTATTTTATTTTGTATTTGTACTTATTTGTCACATATTGTAACATGTCAAAAAAAAAGAAGTTATAAGATAATTAATAATCAATATATAAGTAAAGATGACATAAATATACATATATATGTACCGCGGGCTGCAATTAACGGTCAAAATCGTGCGTCAGGTACACATTGACATTATAGAAAACATTACTAATCAATTTTTCTTTACAGTTTTGCCGAACCTTTTCATATTTAACTGTTTACATCGTTCAGGTAATTTATTATATAATTTTACTCCACGATGGTTAATATATTGCTGAGTCCTTTTTAAACGATGGTGTAGTACAGCTAATTCATTCCTATTACGGGTGTAGTAACTGTAATAATCGGAGTTCTTTGAGAACTGCACCCTGTTTTGATGCATATATATAACACAGCATAAAATGTACAAACTAATTATTATCAACATTTTTTCATTAGCAAAATATTCACGACAGCTGTCCCGAGACCGTAACCAAAATAAGAACACGTTCAAGTTCACTAGATGTGCCCCAAATTAGAATTCCGTAACACGCTATACTGTGAAAGCTTGCATATCAAGCCAGTCTTGCTGCTTCATACGTTACCATTTGTTTCATTCTTCGAATCGTGAATACTGCAGGGCTGAGATTTGGTGCGATATCTGCCAGATGTCCAGACTAACCAAGTCCTCCGTCTACTGTGACTCCCAAACAGTTCACCACTTGGTTTCGTGTGGCTGACGTAAAGGTAAGTATCTGTGTTTTGCTCTGATTTATTTTTAGCTTATTTGCATCACACCAAGTTTTCGTCGCTAGAAGAGAATTTCCTCTGATGCGATTGGCATGACACCTGTCACTGTAACAACTGAACCTATTACAAGCTTCATATTGCAAGGTATAGGCAATATATAGACTATTTGATAAAAAAAATGCCAAACGCGGTAGTAGCTTAGATTGTGGTTTTACCTCAGACAAAGTAAATACATTATCAAATGGGATTACTTGTATTAAAATTTGCCAAAAACGAAATTTTGTATTGTACCCATAGGCAAAAAGTAACAACTTTTTGTGGTAGAAAACTAAATTCTCGTCTACGCTTTGTTAGTTTTTTTAGAACGAATCCATTTTGCATCGGAACGAATTTAAAACTCAATGTTTTATTTCCAAGAAGAACAGCCTAAATTATGGTTTACAGTTGTTTTTTGTGCGTTTTTGATTTATTCTCAGCCTCGCAGCCATACATAATGAAATTGGGACGCGCCAAAAGGAATAAAGAGAAAAAGAGAACAACATTACAATAGCGAACCCACACACAGTTCCCCATTTGACCTGCCCTTCAACCTCGCCAATAAATAAACCGATCCTTCCAAATTAATTCTTAAAATCAATTCCCCCTCTGATGTTTTCGATGGGTATACGTACGTGTTATGTATAGACATCGGGCTGTCGTCCAAACTTTCGCCGCCGATATAAATTAAAGAGCACTTCCACTTGTCGGCCAACGATCTCAGCACATTATTCATCGCCCACATCTGACAAAAAGACGAACAAATTACGAACGGTAATGTTGATGGTATATACCCTGTGGCGTGGTGTGGAGGTACCCTTTTGAGAATTCACCCGCGTCGGGGTACACGGTGAAAGAGTAATGGACGCCCACGCGACCTGCTGGTACTCCGTTTTTACGCAGTTACCTGCGTTGCGCTGGGAAAATTGAGGCAGTTATCTCAAAGCGTGAGTGGTGCTGATGTTACGATTAATAACAGTTGTCGTGTCTGACGAAAATATTAATATAAATTAATGATATGCCAGAGTATGTAAGGTTGAGTGAATAATCATTGTATCAATTCACAAACCCACCATCGTGAAAACAGTACTTTGGTTATAAATTCCTAATAAATAAATTAAAATTTAGCCCAAAAACGTATTTTATTTTATTATTATAAAATTATTGCATTAAGTAATTTCATTACTTAATGCACAATTACAACACAGCAATCGCAAACAAACACCAGCATACATATAAGGCGTCAAATAAATAAAAATTTCCTGGTAAGCGTGGACGTTCCAGCGCATTTGCCCTCAAAAGCGTTTCAAATCGTCCAGCGTCGACATCCTAGGAACTGGCGAGAACGCTTCGTCCGTCTTTATTACGTCCAAACTGCATTTTGCTTTTGAAACGGCCAATGCATTTCCGGTAAGCTGTGGGGCGTCGAATCCTGTGGCATGCATTAAGTGCAGAAAATCCGTCGCCACTTTCAGATCTCTTTTCGGAAACGGCTTGTTTTGTATCGATCGTCTATATCAGGCGGGTTGTAGCTACAGTCACTGGATAATGAATTACATATGGCTACTATATATGTTATGTATAGTGTGAAAATATTTTTAATAAATGTCTTAAAGTGTGTAGATTTGATTATTTTTTCAATGTTAAATGATCAGGCATTTTACACAAAAAAGCACCAACTTTTTTGAGATATTTTAGAAGATCTTATCATTGTGCATGGTGATCGTTTCTTAGATTAAGTACGTACAAACCTCAAGGGGGAATTAATTTTTGAACATGATATTCTTCCTTTTGTACCTCCTGTTCCATCCTCCTATTGCTATATCGTTCCAGGTTATAAAACATTTCCTTGCGTAATTTCAAAAGGGAGAATTTTGGAAAGCTGATCTACTAATTGATCATTCCTTAATGAATCAAAAAAAAAATGGATTTTTGCCAATAGCCCACGTACATTCAAAAGATGAAGTATATAAAAAATATATTTAAAAAATATATAAATATACCTCTAAGATCACACAACACCTCTGATTGTATAGTACCAGGCATTCCTTACGTACAGACAGCTGTTTCGGACTGACTTAGTCCTCATCAGTGCACGTCGCCGTCGGAGGAATGCCTGTCGCTAGTTCAATACTCCGTATCGTTGACTAACCGTTAGCACATGTCTTTAGGAAAATCCCAGACATTTATACAATCACACGTGTTGTGTGATCTCAGGGGTGTATCTATATATTTTTTAAATATATTTTTATATATTCCTTAATGAATTTAATGAAGTGGATGATGCATTGCCCAGTTTTTATGGTAAGCTTGATTTTATTGAATCTGTACCACTGCTGTCTTATAGAAAAAGACCTTATTCACGATGGTTCAACTCTGGCATAATACATAGATTAAAAACTAAAGCCTATTATAGACGTATATAGCAAGACATTAATTCTTAATACTACTATAATCACTTAAAAGGTTTGAGACTGTTGTGTAGGAATGATATTTCGAGTGCGTTTGAGAATTACTTAAGAAGGGTTCAGGAATCTATGATCAGCAATCCACGTCAGTTGTTTCGATATATACAGTTAAGGAAGGGCTGCACTAAAATTCCGGCAACCATTAGCATTAAAAAGAAGAACTCCAGATATATTTCCGCAACTAAGTTGCCATCCTCAGCAGAATCTACAAAGGAGTGTTATTCAAGTGGTGTTCTGTGTGGTGCCATTTTCCTGGAGTGCTACGTCTAACATTTTCTTTCCTTGTAGATTCTGTTGAGCATGGCAACTTAGTTGCCGAAATACGTATCTGGAGTTCTTTACTCATCAAGGTGGTGAGGGAATTTTTATTTTTTATTTTACTAATGTAGATTGACACAATAGGCCGCAATGTTAAGTCTTTATTATTCTTTCTTTAATATTGTTAATTGATACTCCACTAAAAGTAGCACTTCACTATTGCGTATACATATATACATCACATATGTTTACTTACTTATATTTGGTGTATTATCATATTATTATTAATCGTAGCAGCTCTTTTGTTATTTAGGATATTCATTGATATTTTGGAATTTCTAGCTCATCATACGTATGTATAGTAAAGGCAACATTCCTTGTTACAACTTAATTTCATTAACATTTCTTTACCTTCACGAGCTCTTTGGGTGGTTTCATGTTAGACACATTGTTGTTGCAGTATTCAGATTAGATGTGTAGATAAATCAAGCGTGACTTAGACAACAAAAAACCCAATGAAAAAACTCCAGGTTTTTCCCCTAAATTGGATAGATGTCACCTTTTGTTTTACCCTAATTTTGTCGAACTTCGTTGGCAGGTAAGCGAGCCTAGATTTTATCGGTGTGAATAATTATAGTATCTAAGACCTAAAACACTTTGCCACAGATTTTATCGTACCGAAGTAATCCCAATTATAATATGTTATGATGTTTTTAAAAAAAACGCAACAGTTACTAAGCCGAAAGTTTTTTTTTAAACGGTAAATTATAATATTTTTTCTCCTCGTACATATCATAATTCCGTATTACATAATATAATTTAAGGAAGAAAGGTGGACGAAGAGATTTTAAACGTTTCTAAGTTGTGGAATATCTCAGCCCCAGACAACTTTCGGCAGGTTGGCGTTTAGCTAAGACTTGAGGGTATATTCCCGTTAATATTTAATCTTAAACTTTCCAACGGTAATTCTACATTCTCCCGAACAGGATTACTAAAGCCTCCGGTCCAGAGAAAAAATGAGCTTTACGTGCCTATCTAAAAGTTTTAGATGGCGGAGTGATTGCACCTTTTAATCAAAGCTCTGCTCTTACTTCTTTGTTTTTATCATGAAGTTTTAATTTAACTTCGGCTGAAATTGTATCTACACAGCTTCTGTCTGGTCATAAATGAAAAGCAAAGTTGTTTTATGGCTTCAAGAGCAATAAAATACTTTAAAGATGAAGAAATGGATTTTCTTTGTTTCTATGAAAGCGTTTATCTCTACATTATATCAGTATTAAAAGTAGTCTATATACAGGCTGTTTAAAAATTAAACATTTTAAACTAAGGTTAACGTAAAAATATCTTAACACAGTTGCATAATAAGAGTGATATTAATGTTTTAAAACACATAATTTTTTATTTTTAAGTGGGGATTAACACCGTAAAAAAGGTTTTTAACACTAAAATGATTAATCAACAACTTTTGCAAAATAAATGTAAACGATAGGTTATTAGGGAATTTTTTACTAAGTAGGCTGATGTCTGCAACTTTTCCCATTTGTCAAGGTGTTTCATTAGTTATCACTGCATTGCTGGTTTGACATAATTTTTTCAGAATATATCCTAATAAGGAAAGTAAAAATTGTCCATTGCACCAACAGTGAATGCGCTGACATATTCTTATTTATGGTGAAGTATACCAGAATTCTGTTGCTGTAAGTCAATTGTACGCTGAACGGTTTGCTAACAGGCTAACACCTATTCCACAGAATTTCACTGCTCTAGTATAATCCGTGCACGAGAACCTGGTGCGCGAACACGTTTAGATGGACATGGTGGTCCTAGCCGACACAAACGAATTTTGGATGCCGAAGAAATCTTAAATCTTGTCGAAAAAGATCCTTCTCGTAGTAATCGAAAAATATCTCGCTAAGTAAATGTATCAAATCGAATTGTTTGGCGAACACTACGCGAGAATCAATTGTATCCTTTCCATGTGCAAAAAGTACAGGCTTTACAACCCGAAGATCATCTGTTACGTTTACAGTTTTGCCGATGGGTTCTATAAAAACATGCAGAAATTTTTCTTCCATTGTATCGGCGACTGATGATGCAACGTTTACACGTAACGGCATACATAACTGTCGTAATACTCATATTTCGGCTGTGGAAAATCCACATGCTGTTCGTCGTAATCATTTCCAGCATAGATTTTCAATAAGCGTTTGGGCTGGACTAGTCAACGGATAACTAATTGGTCCATTTGTGTTGCCAAATCGAATGAATGGATATGATTATCTCTTGTTTTTGCAAAATCATTTGATGGAACTATTGGAAGATGTTCCTTTGAATGTACGTCAACAAATGTGGTGTCTCTACGATGGTGCACCGCCGCATTTTAATCGTTTAGTTAGCCAACATTTAAATAACGTGTTTGAAAATAAGTGGATTGGTCGAGGTGGTCCGATGCCATGGCCTCCTCGGTCACTCGACCTTAACCCCCTCGATTTCTACTTATGGGGTGTTACGAAGACCATGGTATGCACCAACGACATAATGTACTTAGATGGTATTCGTAACCGCGTTGAAACAGCTGCGGCGACAATTCGACGGCAAGACCAAGGCCTAGTAAATTTTGCCAATTCATGGATGTCGAACGAGACTTTGCGTTCAACAACACAGCGATAACTTTTAGCAACTAGTGTGAAATGGATTCCATGAAAAACATTAAAAAAATTGTTTAAGTTAATATGCTTAATCACCACTTAAAGATAAAAAAATAAAAGCTACAATTTTTTTTTTTACATTAATATCTTTTTTATTATGCAACTTTGTTAAAATGACCTTATTTTAAGTTGTTTGACGACCCCTTGAAAATAAAATCACAAGACCGTAAACAGCCTATATACCAACATTTCAAAATAACCTCAATAATATCGTGACATATACAACACTCTCGTGGCATATACAACCCATGATTTGCTCAAGAAAGCCCTACGATATGCTACAATATTGTTTTTGACGATATGTTAAGACAAAGTGGTTACATTGGAGACAAAATTATAATGCGAATGTTCGTGCTTACTTCGTTTTACTAACGCAAACAGTTCCTGAAAAAAAGGTATTTACTCTTAAGCTGGCTCGCGCCTTCGCGAACGCTGACATTTCCAGAAACAGCTGCCGGCGAATATAAAAACTGGCCATCTGTACGTCTCTTAGTCAGGCAAGCAGTGATACGCAGCAGTAAAACAGGCGAGATGAGAAGTATAAATAAATAGTGAGTAGGTGTACCTAAACTAATAGTGTTAAGTTTTAGTAGTATTTGGTTAAATTTATTAGTGAAATCAGCGGCGGCTCGTGAGTTTTATAACGGGTGAGCAGCAATAGGCATTGCTCCGTCGCTACACCCGACTTAAGAATCGATCGCCGCATCGGAGATTCGAACCGTCGACTTCCCCAGAACTCCAGTAGTAGCGCTCCAATAGCTTCGCAAACTAATTCTTAAAATACAACCTCAATATTGTGTTTATATTTATGTAAAATTTGCCAAATTGAAATATATATGTCCATAGTTACCGCTTCAAAAAAATTGGTAGTGTTTAAATAAATTAACATGTAAAGTGTTAGTGGAACAAACACAAAATTTTATTTTATATGAAGGTTCAAAAACGTAAATTTAATAAAGAAGAATTATGTACTCTAATTGATCATTAAGTAGTAAATTTGACTTATTAATTTAGTAATATTCTCCGACGGTTTGCCTCTACAACTAAGAGTTTTGAAAGGTGCGGATTAAAGTAATTAATAATAGAAGAAACCGTCGAAATAGTTTAGTAATTTTTTATCCAACATAGTGTTTATTAATTCTAAACTGTAACCGTTTGCACTTAGTTTTATTAAATTAATTTTTTTATAGAAGTTTACTCTCGAGCGGGGATAAGTAATTAATGCATGTAGCAATTAATAATAAATAACGCTGCTAACTTTTGTTGGAAAGAATGCGCGGATGGATTGTGTATTATGGTGTCTGTATATATGTTTTATGGTAAATTGCAAAATTCAACTTGTTGTTTAGCTTTAGTTGTATCAACGGAGTGAGTCTGACAATTTTTCAAATATTTGATTTAATAATACGGAGTCTTGAATATATACAAACGAAAAATGTTGTTGAACGAAATGACTTATGTTTCAATCGGCCAATTCGTTTTCTCAAAGTACATGAAAATGTTATTAATCCTTTTGCCTCTATAAATAGTAAAACGAGCGCGGGTATTCAATACAGGTGTTTACGGTCTTCCGATTTTATTTTCAAGGGGTGATTATACATCTTAAAATAAGGTCATTAACGTAAAAATATCTTAACAAAGTTAATAAGAGAGATATTAATGTTAAGAGAAATTTGTAGTTTTTATTATTTTTATTTTAAAGTGGTGATTAGGAATATTAATTTAAACAATTTTTTTATGTTTTTCATGGAATCCACTTCGCACTAGTTGTTCAAAGTTATCGCCGTATTGTTGAACGCAAAGTCTCGCTCGACGTATCCATGAATTGACATAATTTACTAGGCCTTGGTCTTGGCGTCGAATTGTCGCCGTAGCTGCCTCAACGAAGATCATCTAAATCAATTATGTCGTTGGTGTATACCACGGTCTTCATAACGTCCCATAAGTAGAAATCAAGGGGGTTAAGGTCGGGTGACCGAGGAGGCCATGACATAGGGCCACCTCGATCAATCCACTTATTCAACACATTATCTAAATGTTGGCAGTTACGATTAAAATGCGGCGGTGCGCCATCGTGAAGAAACCACATTTGTCGACGTACATTCAAAGGAACTTCTTCCAATAGTTCCATCAAATGATTTTGCAAAAGCAAGAGATAATCATATCCATTCATTCGATTTGGCAACACGATTTGGCCCAATAAATTCTCCGTTGACCAGTCCGGCACAAAAGTTTATCTAAAATCTATGCTGGTAATGATTGCGACGAACAGCGTCTGGATTTTTTGATTCTGGCGCAGTGTTCGGCAGACAAATTCGATTTGATACAATTACTTGGCGAGATATTTTTCGTGTACTACTAGAAGGATATTCTTCGACAAGATGTAAGACTTCTTCGGCATCCAAAATTCGTTGTCGGCCAGAACCGCCATCACGACCTTGACGTGTTTACAGTATACCAGTTTCTCGTGCACGGATTACTAGAGCGGTGAATTTTTGTGGAATAGTTGTTGGACTGTTAGGAAACCGCTTGCAGCAGCAGAATTCTGGCGTATTTCACCATAAATTAACAACATGTCAACGGATTCAGTGTTGGAGCGATGGAAAATTTTTACTTTCATTAGGATTTATTCGAAAAAACCAGCAATGCAGTGACAACTAATGAAACAGCTTGACAGATGGGAAAAGTTACAGAGATCAGTCTACTTAGTAAAAAATTCGGTAATAACCGTTCGTTTACATTTACTTTGCAGTAAAGTTGCTGATCCATCGTTTCAGCGTTAAAAACCTTTTTTATGGTGGTTAATCACCACTTAAAAATAATAATAAAAATTAAAACTACAATTTTTTTTTACATTAACATCTCTCTTATTATGCAACTTTGTTGAGATATTTTTACGTTAATGACCTTATTCTTAAAATGTTTAACCACCCCTTGAAAATGAAATCCCAAGACCGTAAACACCCTGTATATACCCTTCTATATATACCTACAATACTGTTATTGTATTTGCAACCAGCAAAGAACAATTGAAAACCCTGAATTGATTAGATCAATTGTACAGCTCTAAAATTAAGATGATAAAGCAATATGCAAAACCATATATCATTTTACCACAAAATATCGATATCTTTACACGTGCGTTTAAGTCTTAATCGACTTAATACACACGCAATTCCACAATGGACAGCATCGAAAGAAAATCACAATATTGAAAATGCCCCCCTCGAATAAGCTATTAACAATAAAGTGTAAAAACGGACGGCTTTCAACACTTCGCGAAATGACTTTCACATTCCGCCCGAGCCAATTATTTTGCATAAAATATAAGCCAGAGAGCGCGATTCTTTATGAAGTGTCGCCGCATATTTACGGAAAAAAGGAGCTGCAAAAGAAAGAAAGAAAGCAGCGACGAGAAGAACAAAAAAGGCGACAAGTGCGGCGACGAGAAGAAGAATATTTAAATTTAAAAACTCGTTTAACCGACTCGCGTACCCACGGAGCCTGAACGACTAACTGACTGACTGCAATTTTCTCCTATCTGTCCGCGTCGAGAGATTCACGTAGGTGGACCCGTTCGGGGCACGTTGAGATCCGACTAGGAATGTCCGTAAAAGAGTCCTCTGGCCGCCGTATGTTCAGATAATCACCCTAATTTATTTAAAATCCATCGAACGCTCGAATTTTCAGGGATAAATTCGAGTTTTTTCTCGATAACCTTTAGCGAGCTGCCGAAATCGGTGTATTGTTCCGAATGAAAGAATTGATGGCGGTAGAAAAAAAGCCGTAACATTATCATTTTGAAGCGGTTTTAAAAACTTAGGGTATTTTTACCTCCAACACGTGGCGAATCGCTTACCGCCGAACGATTTTGAACGCTCCCAGTTAGGCTACGGCCGAAATTACTAACAGATGTGTCTCTAACAGGAATTCATCTACCCACTTTCTCATTTGAAGGCATATTTTATAACTTTGTAAACAAGTTTCGTCTTACCTGCGAGCATATGTATGTAACTACATGCCAGCGAGTCCCGTGTGACTTACCACAAACCGTATGGCAATTCGTTTTTTGTTGTTCGTTTTGTTTTGTTTTCAATGCACGGGAACGGAATTGAGGCAGAAATCCAAACTTTTTGCACAGAATAAAGCCTTAAATAAACGGTGATAAAAAGAAAAAAACGCAGGTCATATTATAAAACTAAGTGAGTGGCTAGTTTCGCACGACATTCTTCGATTTGCGCATTTAGAATTTCGTCTAATTCGCCTAGGTAAGCGGCGCTTGAAACACACGCTCGCATAACCGAGAATTATGCAAATTAGAAGTAGAAATGCTTCCTGTTGTGTGTGCATATACGCATATTATAGGTAGCAGCGTTATTATGAACAGTTATCTTAAATATGTTGTTGTGGATCCGTTCGAGAGTAAGATGTTAACTCGAAGTAATGTGATAGCGTCACGCATATACAAATTACCTTGTTACAGAACGATTTCGTTTGAAAGCATTTAGTTCTGTGGTGTTCCTTTTCACGTAATTTTATAGTAAGATGAAATGATGAATAATAAGATTCTCACTTAAGTTTTAATATGTTACGGAACGAAATATACTCGTACTTCTTTTATTTTATTTACGTTTCCATTAGAAAAAAATACACTTCTATTTTAAAACATATAACAGCTAAAATATAGTGTAAATATGTTATCGATATAAGTTTGGAGTTCATAAAGAGTACTTACCGTGAATTTTTTTTCATATACGGTCAGACGTTTATACATTTTGGACTGACAAACTATTTGATCCTGATTTTATTTAATTTTTTATTTGATAATTTAATTTAGGCCAGACTGGTAAACGGTGTCCACCACAAGAATATCTTTCACATGAGTTTTTCGTAGCTACATAGTTACATAGTTTTACAAGTTTGAAATAAAGATACCTCATGAATTTACGCTGAACTTTTCCAATCATAATGAAATATGTTTTGTAAAAAGGTGTCCAAACAACGGAAGCATATTCATGCCTTGAACGCACAAAGGCAAAATAAAGAGGAAGTATCAGCTCAATAGAAGAGGACTGCTTACTGGTTCTGATTATGAAACCCAAAGTTTGAAACGTGGTCGACAGAGCATTGGCAAGCTGCTGGTTAAAATTAAGTTTGGAATCAAATGTGACACCCAAATCTTTAACAAAATTACAGCATGGAATAGTGTCATTATTGAGGTGATAATTATAAGTGATGATACTTGACTTACGAGTATAGGATAGAGCATTACATTTGGAGATGTTTATAGATATATTATTATTAGAACACCAAGAATCAAGAATATGAAGTTGTTGTTGAAGGAAGTCGCAATCGTTAGAAGTAATAATTTTGGAAAACAATTTAAGATCATCAGCATATAATACACTATCACAGTTGAGTTCCGAGCACAGATCATTAATATAGATTAAAAATAGGAGAGGACTCAAGAAAAATGTGGATTGGTGAATCATATATGAAACATATTGACTTCTATTAAGAATGTAAATTAAGAATAACGATATAAGATTGGGTGAGAAACCGACAGATTTCCGTTTAAATAAGAGAATGTTATGGTCAATGCGGTCGAGAAATCTGTGTAAATAACATCAACTTGTTCGTTGTTATCCAAAAATTCAGAAATAAATTGAGTGATAATGGCTAAGTTAGTGACAATGGATCGTTTGGCAAATACCTTGGCAAAGTTGGAAATAATTGCAAAGGCCTACAGTTAGTAATTACGGAAGCATCACCTTTCTTGTGAACAGGGCATAACTTTGTAACTTTCCAGAGATCAGGAAAAATAGAAGTTTTTAACGCCAAATTAAACAGAAAGTATAAAGGAGTAACAAAAACCTGAGCACATTCACGAAGAAAAAAACTGGGTACGTTGTCATGGCCTATCGTGTGGTTGTTTTCTAGAGCCTTTAAAGAACGTAGGATATCAGTTTCCGGTATGGTGGTAACCGCGATAGTGGAGCAATGTGGTGCAGAACAACGGAGCGAAGAAGGTCTGAAAACCATCAATAATTGAAGGAGGCGTAGAAACAAGTTCACGTTTAGAGTCCACCATAGAATCAGGGATGCCTCAGTAATTTTTCTTAGCCGACACATACGACCAGAACGGTCTTGGATTGTTTTTGACACAAGACTGGATATTGGAAAGGTAAACTGCATAAAGTCGATGAAAGTCAAGTTTAATAATTGAGCCTAATTCCCTGTATACATTCAAACCCTCGGTGCGTCCCTACCTACGATACCTGGACCGACACCCATCTCTGAGCTTAATGTGAGTTCTATCAAACCAAATGGGATATGACGAAGCACGACTAACTTTAAGAGGATTAAAAACACTAAAAAGTTGGTATATTTTTGAATAAAAAGCATCACAAGCGTCATTAACATTCTTAAATTTGTAAAGGAAGGACCAGTTCGTGTCAAGGAGCGCACGATATAAACCAGGATAATTTGCTTTGGGAAAATCATATATTCTTGTATTAGAAACGGCTGGAAGTAGGCGAGGGCGTTGTGAAATCACAGGCAACGAGAAGTTGCGAGCAAGATGAAAGTCATCCTCTACGAGTGGAGCGTCATTGGCTGTGACAGTAATTTCCGTAGTATTTGTTAGTAGCAAATTAATATTACATATAGTGTTAGCTTGGTGTATATTTAGAAAGTTAATAAAGTTTTTGAAAAATGTGACTTTAAATCATACATCACGTTAACCTAATAATTATTAAACCGTCAAAACTAATTATCATGTAACCCAAAATAAACAATATTTATTATCATAATAAAACTCATACAAATCACCTTCACCTTATTTTTTTGACTTAATTTTAGGATAAAAGAAATTTCGATTGTTTCCCATGAAGAGGAACAGTTGTAGAATTTTCCGGAAAATTAAATAAATACAAAGGGACGAATTGATGGCAAATTGGGGTGAAACGGCACCCCAATTGGGATATTTAAGGATAACAGAGGGAAAAACGCACGCACAACTAAATGTGAAAAATAAACCGGATTAAAAGGACATTGGGACGATTCCGTTGGGACCTCGCACATGTGGAAGGTCGGAAAGAAGCAAACGAATCGGCAACAATACAGCTCCATACGGGCGTCGATTTGACAAACGAAAATATTGCGAATGCGTGTATATATAGCAATATTTTGTACCTACATTACTAATTTATTAGGAATAATAATACGTAGGTACATAAAGGTGATATAGTAAATGTCAATTTCTGTTAAGGAATTTATAATCACTCGAATCCGATCTATGGGGTTAAATTGGCTGTACATGGTGCGATGAAATGGTAAATAAAATATATCCGTATATCGGGAATTAAATGTTGGAACTTTGAAGTTTAGTTTAGAAAGTATCTGCGGACAATCCACATGATTGTGCTGCAAGCGGTATCCAACTTTTAGGGAGATTAGAAATCGTGGATGCCTCAGAGAAGTAATTCTAAATAGATTTAATCTGTCATTATAATTATATAGGTTCTTGTGCATTTTAAGTTTAAATAAAACAAAGTTAATTATTTTCTTTTGGACATTTTCAATACGATTCTTATGGGTTTCATAGTATGGCGACCAGTTTGTACTGCAGTATTCTAAGATAGATCCTACTAAACAATTAAATAATGTAGTTATGTCATAAACATTGGTGAAATCTGCACATGTTCTTTTAATAAATCCACACAGACGTAAGGAACGGCTGATAATGGAGTCCATATGGCCGTTAAATGAGAAATTTCCATGAAATATAACACCCAAATCAGAGATCAGACTCTACGTAAAGCATTGTTATTTATATGGTAATCGTAGTTTACTAGAGAAAGAGTTTTAGAAAAGGTAATTGCACAACATTTGGAGATATTCAAAGTTAAGCAACTTTGCAATCCAAATTCCCCCTGTAGCAGTGTGCGATCTGATGCTGATGAAACACTTTCAAACAGTTTCAAATCATCTGCGTAAGCCAGATAGTTGCATGTAAGGGTCGAATACAAATCATTTACGCAAAGGAAAAACATTGCTGTCAAACAGATTGTAGAAATTTATGAGTAAAGCCGACTTTTAACTATATTAACGCTGTACAAACGTGAATAGTAGCTCCATATTATCCCATGAATGGCATAAACACATAATTTAGAACATTAACTAACGATAGTTATTACTGAACGTTACATTTCGCAAATTAATCTGACGCACTAAGCAAAACAGAAAACAGATGACTCAAACTGCAAACACGCAAAGGAGTAATCGAAGCGAGATATTCCAGGGTACGCAGGCTGAAACAACTTGCGTAAATAGCGTTTCTAATTAGGCGATAATTATCTACTCCTCCTCCTACTCGATTAGTTCTTCGCGTACAACTCCACGCTTAAAATCACTAAACCCATAATCTATATCACATAAGCTGTACTATTAACGCTAATACCCTCCACCTAATCTGATTATAACGGCTTACTTATATGTTGTGTGCATTGTTATATGCTAATAGATATGATTCGAATGGTAAATCTGGCCATATAGACACTTAGAATTATGTATATCTGTTTAATTGCTGGCAAAGGCCTAGAAATATAGTGTACAATAAAAGGAATACGTGCAGAAAAAGGAACCAAACCTTCTATAATTAATTAAGACCACTTTTTGTCAGTTACGGATTGGTCGTAAATAAAAGACTAAATGAAGATATCTGCCCATAAAATATCAAACCAGTTAATCCGTCTTTTCTGTATACATTTTTATAGTACATATAATCATGTTCAAAGCTTTCCCATACAATTTTTAAACAAAAGTCCTTCTGAGGTTGAGGGGTATTTAAAGTTAACAAAAACTTTTAAAGGTCAAACAGTAAATGATTTTGGCTTCAATTTTAGTTTAAAATATATTGCAAAGTTTAAAAATGCACCAGTTACGCCTGTAGATGTTGAAAGAAGTTTTACATATGTTTTCTGATAGAAGACAAAACTTTCTTTTACACAATTTTCAAAAACATTTAATTATAAATTGTTTTAGAAATATGTTGTAAAAAAATTTTGTACAATATCGTAAAGTTCATGTTTAAATTTCTATTTATTTATTTTAGGTAAAATTTTTGCATATTTTCGCATTTTTTGCATATATGGCCCAAATTTATGCATATTTTCTGAAAAATTCATGCACATATATGCGTATACATTTCAGTTTTTCTTTGCATATAATCCGGTCTTTAGTGATCACGATAGAACATACATTTTTTTGTTTGTTTGTATCCTAATGCAGAGACTTAACACTGCGGCCTTGAGGCCTACTGTATCACTCTACATTAGGTTTGTGTACGTGTGTATCGTGTGTGTGTGTGAAAGTTTACGGCTTGTTACTGCCTCCCCTCGCCGTAGAGGGTAGCAGTGTTGATTTAATCCTCAACACTGAAGGGTACCGGGAAGGGTACCGACCACCCTTGCTGCAACCGATCTTTAGAAAAATCGGCTGCCGCAAGGGAGGTTCGAACCCCGACATCCTGTGCAGGTGCCTAGCGCTCTTACCACTGCGCTATCCCGGCGTTTAGAACATACATTACAAAGCCCAACTATGAAGATAGCAAAACAAGCGCTCAATTACAACATTTCAGGGAGGAAAAAAAAAGATAGACCATTAATTAATACATGGAAGAGATCAATTGTAAAAGAACTACAGCAAACAATTATAATTTCGAACGAAGTCATGGAAAGCACCAGCAACAGAAGACAATGGAGAGTTTTGGTTGACAGAATAGTCGGCTGTGTGGGGTCAGCAACTTCACCACAATACTGCCATTGTTTTTTGAAATATCCGAACCCTTTGCTCCTTTGGGAGCTTTATGGTTATGATTATGATGTTTCGTACACTTCAGCTGTGAAAGTGGAGTGCTAATTAAAAGGCAAAATGCAACACTGGATATAAGATATTTAAGGCGGGTCGTCGTGGGCATCATGAGAAGCTAAAGAATGCGAAATACTCGAGGAAACATCTGGATTTTCTCAATTTGAGAAAATCAGTTAAGACGGCACGGTCATCTGATGCGAATAGGTGTTGGAAGGACAGCGAAAGGAGTTAAGGAGTACCAAGTACAACAGAAACTGCAATTAGATTAGTCTCTCCCGAGGCATAAGTATATGGATACAAGCCCACAGAATAGAGGCGAGAAGTCATAGACAGAATTAAGAAAAATGACTGCCCTACACCATATGCTATATACAAATATGTAACCCAATGAAGCATCGTTTCTCAATTAATCTTCCGCGATTTATTCCAGTCAGTTCAAAATCCAAAAGTGTTTCCATGCCAACACGTCAGCCCAAAATAATCGCTTACAAAACCCATAATAACACTTTCGTTGCGAAATTAATTACTCCAAGGAATCCCCCCGTGATTTTTCCCATCTCTATATAGAACCATTAAATGGCGAAGCCTGCTTTTATTTATTAAAAGCAATTTAACCGCCCCGTGTCGTAATATGACCGGAGGTAAATCTTCTTAATGGCCCCATTACCAAATAATTTCACCTGCACCCTTTTTTAATTACCGGACGCCATTTAAATATACATCATCGTGTCACGTGTTTTGTTTTCCCTTTCGAGAGTGGAATTCCTTCAGATTTTAGACGCAACCGAAAGATATTTCTCTCTCATTGTTTGTCTATTGTAGTGGTGTGGTGAGATAAAGAAGTGCGTTGAGATGTTTGACAATTAAAAAAAAGAAATAGATTTATCTGAAGTGTATATATCGAGAATAACACTCCCAATAAATACAAAGAAGCGATAGGATCGCACTAGCCTTGAGTAAGTGAGTCAGGTGTTTCAACTGTTTTAATATAATTAGTTCGGATTATCTCTAGATTGTTGAGGGCGGGAAGCTGCCTTGTAATATAATAGGAGCTGAAACGAAGTGTTGGGTATAATAACTGACCATCGGCAACCGCAAGCCGATAGTGTGAGGGAGTTATTGATACGAAAGACCCGACTAATGAGTTTCTCGCATCGCAATGGACCTTGACACGCCAAGCGATACCAGTTTTTCGAATTAACATATCGCCTCTGCGTACGGGAGACAAGCTTTCTGTTCCCTTGACGTTGCAATTATATTTCTGTCTGCGGTGCGCGGCGGTATGATCGATAACAAGACGGTGAGAAAATCCACAATCGTCATGAAGCCCGCGAGAGTTACACATACATCGTGTACAAATATTGCAAAATGAACTACACCAAAAACAAAAATATACAACAAAAACAAAAGCAAATTTCGTATTCATTCAATTCATTCATTTGACAAGTTATATATTGTCGTGACAGATAGATTGTAACCTAAAAAAACCAACTACACCAAATAAATACCAACTATGAAAATAAAAATATCTTAGGTATGGGTGCTTTGGTAACATTCACTAGATGTATGTAAACAACCACAGAAATTTAAATAACCGAATTGAAATTTTAATAATTCAACTAGAAATTAAATTTGGAAGTTATTACAATATAAAATTACATAACAAAAATTACATTTTTCTTTAAATATTTTAGTTAACCGCATGTGTAAGTGTTCCACCCTCTTCTTAATTTTCTCTTCCGATTTTCTTTAATTTATGTGGTCGAAAATCCCAAATGGACCAAATAAATAATACTAATGTATGCCGTCCAATAAACACATGCAAAAGCCAAACAAGGAAAGTACCTACCAACACAATTGAAACAAATATCTATATACAGAATAAATAATAAACTTAATATTAATATTAAAAAGGAGTATTTTAGAATATCAAAAAATTTACGAAGATAGTCCAACGTATCATTAGCGACATGAGGTGCGGCACCATCTTGTTGATAGTAGCCCGTCTGTAATTCATGGTCCTGTAATTCGCTGATAAGACTTTGCAATATTGATGGTGTTACTAAAAATACGACTTCACATTGCAACCAAAACCCAAATTTTAATGTAAACTGTTTTTTTAAATAAAAATTGGGTGCGTTTTCTGTTACACATGTTCTGCAGTTTTAACTATTTATACAGCCTGACAAGTGGAACCTCGCTTCATCTTACAGGAATGTTACATTCAAAATATCATCATTTAATGTTTCATTGGAACAACGACAATATTGTAATCTTAGCTCGTAGTCAATGTTTACTAAATGCTGCGGAACTTTTACTTTTTAACGGTGCATATATAGTTACTTTTTATGATAGCTTTTCTGGTGGAATTACAAACCTAAAATCATATATAATATTCTACAACTGCAGGCAGGAAAAAAGCATGTTCTTATACCAGTTGGTGAAGCTAACTTTCGTATTAATTTCTGATGGCTTCTCTGGATATGTTGTCGAACATTATCAACATCGTCTGTCAAAACTGATGATCGTCCAATATTTACTCCAGATTTACTCTTATAAATGCACTGTTTATTTTCAAAACGATCAACAATTCTGTCTTGGTGCTGTACAAATACTCCATAGGTTACAGAATCATCTCGATACTGTTCATTAAATTGTCCCATTTCTAACTGCAGTGAATATGGCCACTCAACATTTTCTCCTCTTACGCCACTGCGAAAATGTGCTTTTAAAATAAAAGCGCCTTGTTCTGCCGCGAACCACACTAAGTAACTTAATTACTTGAGGCGACAGTAGTTCTGAAGAGAACTTATTTTAAAACAACCGCGAAATTAAGAATACCAAGCCAAAATTCAAAAAATGAAAGTTAACCAGCCGCATATAATAACAGTAATAAACAATATTAGTTACATTTCAGTCAGTACAACAACGCTAAGAATGTGGAATACACTAAAACCTGTGGCGGGAAATTTGACCTGTCCTCATATATTCAAATCACTATACAACTGAGGTATTGGAGAAAATTTGCATTTTTCTAACTAATTTAATTCTGCGTTCAAAATACCAAACAGTGCTTCAATGACAGAACATAAACGCCCTCGATTTTTCCGAGCAACACACCATTATCCCAATGGATACCGTTAGCACAGCCCATATCTTCCATTTCACAAATATTATTAGATTTATGCGCGCGATAGGATATATCGGAAGCAAAATCCTTGATGTAAGAATTTACCCCAATGTTCTTCTCCATTCCTAATATCTCCGGATATCTTGATTTATTAATTTATGATGTTTCTCGAAGCCCATTTTTATGTGGTGTTGCGTATTTGGTGTATGTGTTTTACATTTACAAAAGAGTATTTAAGGAAATATTTGTCTTATTTTCAGTTACATATTTTAGTCCCATTAATTGTCTCCGGCTGGAATAATATTATTTTATAAACAGAACATATGCCTAACTTATCGATTGAGAATAATATAACTATTACTTGCCTAAATTTACCTATAAAATAACGGTTATTGAATTTTGAATAACAAACACAAACAAACATGCATAATCGAACAGATCTGGTATATGCCAAATATGTGTAAAAGATGAAAGAATAAATGATGAACAATGATCGGGAATTGGCAATATGTGCATTCAATAACCATACAAATATCAATAAAAGCTAACTACTGTTTGCATACAAAGTGCTATTTACATATGGCAATTAAACCCGTATTATATCACAGATATTAGCACTAAGCAGAGCTGAATTGTTACAGTTATTACTGTATAAAAGGCCAACATAATTTGCTACTAAACTTATTTTCAACCATATGTATCATATAACCAATATTCAGGAAGTATTGAATGTAATTATTAAGTATGTAATAGCAATTATATTGACTTTATGTGATGTAAATCTTTTGCAGATAAATAATTACATTTATAGTCCTGGCCATAGGATAAAAAGAAAATTAAGTAAATCGCTATAAGGATAAAACGCATTTAGGTGTAGTTAAGTAGTTATTTTACTAATAAAAATATTTGTTCTACCTCCATTGGCCCGATTCACGGTCATAATTCTAGCAGGTATAGCAACCACAAGTTTGTCTGAGGTGGCCAATCCAAGCATTTAACGCTGTTTTCGCACATATTCTATCGGATGTAATATTTCGCAGACATCTTCAAAAAGATTTACGATGAAAGACGAAAAACGGGCATCGGCAATTGTTATTCCGCATTAAAGCTATAGATGCAGCGATGCAAAGTCACCACATTATGCATATCTTTCGCAACAGGCAGATTTTATATATATTTGAAAATTGGAGAAATTATGCGAATATAAATTATATATTCACGAAACACGATTCCTAGTTGTAGAATTATTATAGAGCAATAAGGTCATGGTGAATATTGTTTTTTCAACCAACTATCAAAATTTATAATTTAATATAATATATTTACTCAGCACCGGTTTTCTATGAGAAGCTCGTGGACTACGTGGATGCCGGTGAGTGTCCTGTTCGTACCTTTGTGATCTTAACATGGAGTTTGATTGCGACGATCATTCCAAATTATTCTTTGAGGTATACTCTTATGACATGCGCGGTGTGGCATACTAGTGCTTAACTTCATTCTTGAGCAGAAGTCTCTTTGTGAGTGTTAGCTATAGAACTGTTGATTGCTTGATAAAATGTAGTTTTGGTAATCAAACTGTAGATATGCGAGTTGCACGGGGTTCCATTTTGGGTCCTCTACCTTTTTTACTCAATATAAATGGTCACCAACATCCGACGATTCTGGTTATGTACGCATATGATAACACTCTACTAATATCTGATCTGAGCAGCAGTTTCCAACTAGGTTTTAGGCAAATATGGACATAGTGAACTCGTCTGACTGACAACCGTTTACATTGTAATTCTACAAAAACACAGCTGATTCGTTTTCGCAGTAGATACAAACCTTGCTTTGATATTGGTGTAACAATAAACAGTGCTAATTTAGACAATGTTAAGAAGCTTTAATAAATT
Organism: Osmoderma eremita; assembly: GCA_031763485.1. Lineage (NCBI taxonomy): Eukaryota > Metazoa > Arthropoda > Insecta > Coleoptera > Scarabaeidae > Osmoderma > Osmoderma eremita. The sequence goes on along the minus strand of JARFOC010000675.1, from coordinate 429,740 downwards.
GAAAGCGCCACCGTGATGCGTTCACATGTAAATTTCATTCTCTTTGTTTTGTGTTTACAAATCTAAAACGTGTGCTTTCCGTTGAACAATTAAAAAGGTGGCCTACGCTATTGTAGAATCTAGAATGCCCTAGGGAATATCATTGAGTGGCATGCCAAAAAATAGGAATGAACAATGTGTTCATTGTTCAGAAACGAATCATAAGAGTGGTTCGCCGCTGAATCTCACCCGTGCGGGAACTCTATAAAAAAATTCAAAATCAACTTTAAGTTCGCTTTTTATATATGAACTCGCCGTATATATAAACATAAAAATAATTTCAACTGATCTAATGATATTCAAATTCATAATAAAGTCACTGGAAAAACAAATAATTTTATATGCCACTCTGTACATGTGACATTGCTGATAATAATTCACCAAATTATATGGATTTAAAGATATTCAAACTTCCGGATGATATTCGTATCTGCGATCCGTAATAACCTGATGTTTCTTTTATTAACTAGACCTCTGCATACTATTGGTGAGTTTTTTTTTTTTAATTGTATTGTATTTGTATTAGTGTGTATGATTTGACTTGGCTTTGTGGACATTCTTTTGCTTTTTTCGTAGTGTTTAATTTGACAATTATTGACATTAATATCTTATGAGACAACAATGTAGTATACAGAGAAAAATAACCACAAAAAAATTCCTTACATACAATTTTTTTAACAATATTGTTTACAACTTCAAGATGAATTACTTTCTTCTGAACTAAAAACAGGAGAGCAAATCAGTTAAATATTAATTTAGTTTTCAGAAGAGCATAAAATATTACCACCATTTTGAAAAATGCATATGCTTAGGATATTTTTCGTTGCAATATTGATGTAATTAGGTATAAAATTTTACAACTTGGACATTTTAAACAACTCTATATATCTAAACATTTCGTAGTACTTACGGTTTATTTTACTTGAAGTATGTCAGTATCCTCTTCATGCTAAGTATGTTACCTGGAAGCAAAAGAAAAGGACGTTGAAAATAATTACGTTTGGAAAACTGCATAAATTGTAAAGTTTTTACTCTGGCATATGTTTTAAACCATATCTCATGACATTCACAAGGCATATGTATAAATCAAAAATGACCGCTTTTCACCAAACGACTCCTAGTCGAAATAATTCTTCTGGTCGGTAATATATCGAGCTGCTGACACCTTTTACGATCAACCACAACAAATCACCATTATCTCAAAAAGTTGGAAATATCTTTAATAGCTTTTCACCGTTAACTGGTCTCTTTTTTAGATGAATTTAGTAATGTAGATGATGCACTGCACAGCTTTTATAGTTCCCATTTCCTTTCTAAATCAATTCCGTTGTCACAAAAGGACAGGCTATTCACCATGGTTCACTTCCAGTATAATTCATCCATTAAAAACTAAAGAATGTTACCGATGCAAATGGAAAACAACGAATTTAAAAGTTTGCGGTTCTTGTGCAAGACGAATATCTCTTCCGCACAAGTATTACTTAAATAAAGTTCAACAATCTATGTCTGCAAAGCCACGTGTTTTATACAGTGAAAGCAAGGTGCACTAGAATTCCAAGCACCATTATTGTTAATGTTGACGAGCTTAGTAATCCTCGGGTCATTGTTTTATTATTTTGCTGAAGAAGTACTCGAATTTTAAGTGGTGATTCATATAAAACTGTTAATATATCCAACAGCCTTGCGTTTTCCATTATGCCTACAACAGAAGATGAATTAATAAAAATCATGGCCAAGTTCGCTCCTAAATATATTGCAGGAGATGAATCGTCAAAGCTATGATGTCAGTTATCAATCTGTCGATAGCTACTTCAATACTTCCGAACTTGTACAAGAGGGCTCTTTAATACCCGTTCAGGGCAATTCAAGAATTTGAAAGAATTAATGGCCTATATCAATACTATCTAACTTTGCGAAAGCATACTAACACATTATATACAACAATTCATTCATTAAGATCTGGTTCCTAACACCTCCGAGATAACATGGTTTTATGCCAGGACAATCTACTGTGACAAATCTTGCAACAATTTTTCAACAGATCGGTGAAGCCCTTGATAATCATCTGCAAGAGGATGTAATTCATACAGACATTTCCAGTGCCTTTCATATTATCGATCACGCCATCCTTCTAAACAAGCTAGACACGCTTAGACTATCGCAAACTTCCAAAGACGTCGCGAGCTCATATTTGACGTGTCCGTCTAATTATGTAATTTATAACGGCTTTAAATCTAATGAATTCAACATCTGGCGTGCTTCAAAGCGCTAACTTTTGGCCACTTTTATTTATAATATATGTACAATAATGACTTGTTGAATAACCTCACGAGGGTGTCGAAAAAAAGTCAGTAAATCTTCAATTTTCATTCATTCACCTCTGTTGATGACAATTGTGGGTTGACCGTCAGATAGAATTGATTACATACTTAATATTTTAACAGTTTTAACCACCATCGACAATTCGTGGTCGAGTGTGAGATTAATAATAGCCCTCCATTCATAGACACTCTAGTAGTTAGAGATGCTCACAACATAATCGCGCGAGATTGGTACAAAATGTCGACCAGCTCTGGACGTTACCTTAATTTCAAATCTTTACACCCGACTAAATACAAAATCAACTTAGTTTTAGCTCTCAAACATAGAATTTCTAATATATGCCATTCTATATTTTATAAGAACTTGGATATTTTAATGAAAATATTAAGAACTAATAATTACCCATCTTCAGTCATGAAGACTTTTGTACCAAAACTCGTCTGCCCGCCCACTAGAAGGTGGTACCCCTTCTTCCCCTTCTGCTATTATTAACGAAAGCTTAAACATCAATATCATCTACCCCAAAATGCAGTTTATCGCTGACTTGACACCAAAAATCCTAAACATGTTTAAACCCTTCCCAAACATAAAAATTGCAACTTACTCTGTCAAAAAAAAAATGGAAATTTCTTTAGCAGGCTAAAAAGAAAAAGATTGACTTCCAACGTAGGACACAAGATAGAATGTAAGGACTGCCCATGCTGCCACAGGCAGCATGGGCAGTCAGACATAAAAATTGACTTACCGCATATAAAAGAGATGTTACAAATAAATCCACGGCTACTGCCTTAAGCAGTGATTCTCTTGATTTCAAATATGAATTTTATTTTGACACTAAGGTTTTGGAAGTCGAACCTAATCTTTATAAGCGTTTATTCGTGTGTTGAAAATATTTGGCAAAAAAATAATTTAATTAAAAGTCAGCTTCTTGCACCTTGTGCTGAATCCTTGAAATATACATTGGAATTACTGGCGTTAAAATATCAGTCTGTAAGCCTATATTCTATTATAACTGGCCAGGAGAACGTATGTAGGTGCGATCCAGAGGTACATTGATATAGTTGTGTCCTGGTGCTTACATAACAAGTTTAAGCTAAAAATCAGCAAATGTGATTCCGTTGCATTTACGCAACAAACGTAACTCAATTTCATTTTCTTATACCATATATGATAAAACCCTCACTAAAACAAATTCTGTTAAATATCTTGGGAATAGTCTTTCATGATCGTTTAACATTTGTGCCTGAACTCCAGATCGTTTAGTAATACGAGCACAGTCAAGTCTTTCTTTTATTCCTTTGTGATGAGCTGTCTAGACTCCAGAGTATGGCTGCGAAATCTGGTCTCCATACTACGTCTCCCATCAATCGTCACTTGAGCGCGTTCAACGTCGCTTTCTCAAATATTTGTCCTTGAAAGTTGATGGCCAATATCCACTAAGAGGCGCTGGTAATAACAGTTTACTTAACAGACATTCAATGAAATCACTTAGAAGGAGACAGAAAGCCATGGGAATTTATTTGGAAACTTACTAATCCACAACCTGATTTCTCTGACCTCGGGTCTATGTTAGATTTTTATGTTCCTCCCTATTCTTCAGGCTTTTCATCCACCTTTCACTTCCTATCCCAAAACTAACCTGTTATTCAGGGCACTCATATTTAATACATGTGAGCCTGCAAATCACTACTATTCTGACATTTTTTATGACTCGAAATAAGGCTAAATTTGTTTCTTTAGACACGTTATCATCATTATATTTTTGTTATGTTTTTTTCACAAACAAATATAACAATGGAAGCATAAATTATAATTATAGTTGTTATTACATTATCCTATTCGCTTTTTATTTTGTGTTTCATATAACGTTTGCATTCCATTAAAGCGCCCCCTTTAAATAATTTAATAATTCATCACTCCATAATACGCCGCGTGCCGTAAGTATCTGCTTGTGGAATCGTTTTCGAACACGCACACAATCCCGACAATTTAATTTACATGAAATACACCTTCATTCACATTACACATACGTAATAAGTATACGCATTCATTAAATAATCTCTTCCGTTCTCTAAATATATGGCAACAAAACGAAATTCGCAACAACATTCCACGGCACACAAAACAATAGCGTAACAAAGCTCGCGATGCGGTAACAGGGCAACCAACCAACGTTTCGGGTCGGGTTTAATTAAAATGGTATCACCACTGCTGCGCGCCTGGTCCTACATTCTGAAAAACGAGTAACTCCCGTTGCATCCGCACGTCGGCCGCAACATAATAATTAAAAGCATTAGCCGCCGACGTGTTCTAGGAAGGTGCGCACCGATTAACCGAGGAGTTGTACTCATTAAGCGTAATACGATTTGGAGAAGGCTCGTGAGGCATTCATCTGGCGCCCCACGTGCGCAATGTTCGGTAATTGTATCGAAAAGGTAGGTAGGCTGGGGCTCTTCAAAAGATTTCTGGAGAGAACGCGTCGAGAAATCTTATGAAACAATTAACTAACGGGAACGGCTTAAAAGCTTGTATTAGGAAAATGCTGGTGTAGGAAAATGATTGGTTTAGACAGTTGAAAACAGCAATTGTAGAAATTTCATTTCCAAGAAAATCTTTTGTATTATTAAATTTAAAGGAACTTTTTCACCAGGCATCTATCGATATGAAAGGCACTGGGAGCAAGTGTAAGTTTACACTAAATGGTTGTGATTTCCTTAGGGTGATTCAACTACCATATTAGCCAATAAGCTTTGAGTAATATTTGTAATGTAACAAAAAATTATGGAAATGGAAGGTAATGCTATGAAACTTGGCGTATTAATTGAACAAAAATGAATATTAAAATAAAGCAAATAAAATGAGAAAACTGAAAATATTACAAACATGTACAAACAAAATGTGGTTTTGAAATATGCAAAATTATAGCTGGCTTTTGTTTTGTTGACAAAATCGACGCATCGGGGTGCGACGCAGGGCTCAATTGATGACTGGTACTCTCTTTCAACGACAAGCCGTTCAAAATAACAACAAACGAAACTAAAAGTTCAGACCAAAATGTGAGTCAAAAGCAGCGACCAATGTATTTGCGAACACCTCTCCATGGTGCCGTCACAAATTAGCTTTGCGGGCTTGTTCTGTCGGTGGTAATGGCTTATACCAGTTCGGTCTACCGAATACCAAGAAATAGGAAACAGCAATTATTGCGATAGCTATGTATTGTAATGGAACGGTAAAATTCAAAATGTTTTTTATTTAAATAGAATAGGGAGTAAGGGTAGTGCAGTTTTGGAAAGTTTATATTGATGTGGTTAAATTATCCTT
>JARFOC010000675.1:387403-400537 GCA_031763485.1 Osmoderma eremita | reverse complement strand
GAATCCTCAACGGTCGGTCAAAAAGCATCGACCGTTTAGATCACGATCAGAGTAATCTGATGTTAATAACGAACGCTCTTGATTGTGATACAGATCAAATCGACCTTATATACGAACGTGAATAACACATCCGATCGGTCAGATTGTAAAAACGAACGCACCCTTAGTATCAGTTGAAAACCTTTTTGGTTATGTCCAGTTTATGTTAGTCGTAAAAGTGTCAAATAAAAAATGCGAGTGATATATCAATTTAATATTAATTTGAGATATGAGTGAACTTTTATTTTTTCTCAAAAGCCTAGGACCAAATGTTAAATTAAATTTAGTAAATGTCAAAAGCCACCATAAGACTAATAGATACTTTTTAATACTAAATTTAAAAATTGAAATTAACATTGAAAATATTTATTTTTCTAAAACATATTTTACAAAAAAAAAAAGTTCTTTCAGTGAAAAGTCGAGTGCAACCGTTCTTAAAGCTCTTAAGCAGAGATCGCAGATGTTCCATCCGTGATGCACGCGTGCAAGCGTTTCTCGGAATTTTAATAATAGACTTTTGGGAGTAGCAGACTTCGATTCGAAGCGACAGAATTATACTACACGCCGTGGTTCAAACCATAACCTCGCACACTCTGCAACCGATTATAATTTTAACGCCCGAAATTCAACTGCTCGATGGCGATACCTGGAATTCGGCGGATTTTTTCATGTACCCGATTAACTCCCCGCCATAGGCCGGATGGGAATTGGGTCTTTGGAAACTAATATAAGAAAGGAGCAGACGGTTATAATGTCTTTCCTGGAACTCTGGCTCTTACCTGGCGGTACTTTAATAGGAGAGGTTTTTTTTTAATCGAGATACGGAACAACGAAGAAAATGACTGTTATCGATAATTGTTTTGCTTTTTCGGTCGATTATTATAGATGGATTAGATAAACGAAACAATTGACGAGAAAATTGATATTCCTAGAAATATTAAACACGTCATATCTGGCTTAGATTAATTAATTTTTCATATTGCTTTTTTTTTTGATGTTGATTCTGTGCTAAACCAATGTTATCGGAGAACGAACAAGCAATAGATAAAGTTAATCGAGGTAGACTGCTACTAAATATAATTTAACCTAGTATTGTATATGCAAGATATATCTACAATAAAATGATCATAATTCTGCTACATGATCACCAATCACTGAACAAAAGAAATACTTACCAATTGATTATCCAACGTCCAATAGAAGTAAAATCGATTCAATTTATTGATGAAATGAATTCTCTTATGAATCGTATACTATTTTTTTCAATGGGGAATATAAGGATATACCAGAATTAGCCAATAAAAGAGATATTGATAAACGTTATTTCAAAAAAATTTAGCTATATATAAACACCTCCAATAAATAAAAAAATATCTAAAAAGAACCCAGAAAGATAAAAAAAGAAATTTTAGAATTGGATCTTCTCCAATTCTGGGAATTTATACTGATATTAAATAGATAATAGAATCCAGTTTTTTTTTTTCTTTATAGAAAGTTCGCGTACGATCTCTGAAATTTTCAAACACGTGTATGTTTAAAGTATATACTATTTAAATTCAGACTTGAACAATTATAAACCATTATTACATAAAGAAATGTATGAATTTAGTCTGGAATGATTAACTACAATCTTTTTTTCGCGGTGAAAATAAAGATTGGTGCAGAAAGACTTACGAGGTGTGTAAATTAAGTAATGAGACTGATATTTTTAAATATTTTTATTTGAATATAATTACAATTGACAACGTTCAATTGTAATTATATTCAAAATAACTCCCTTGGGAAGCCACACAGTGTTGGAAACGGTTCTTCCATTCCACATAGCAGTGCTCGAACTCGGATATTAGAATCGCCTTTAGCTGACCGGTTACAGCCGTTTGAATGTTTTCGAGTGTCCCAAAATGATGTCCCTTCAGATGAATTTTCAATCTTGGGAAGAGGAAAAAGTCACAAACACTCAAGTCAGGTGAATAAGGAGGCTGGGGAGTCACAGAAATATTTTTACTGGCCCAAAAACCGTTTATGGAAATTGCTGTTTGGCAAGGCGCATTGTCATGATGCACGATCCAATCGTTCTTGATGTTTGGTCTCACGCGCATGACCCTTTTTCGGAGTCTTTCGAGAGCCTCTGGGTAAATTAACTTAACTAACTGTGTGACCTTGAGACACGAACTCTTTGTGAACGATTCCCTGGCTATCAAAGAAACAAATCAGCAGGCTCTTGATCTTTGTTTGGTCATTCTTGCTTTCTTGGGCTTTGGAGACCCTGAAGTGTGCCATTCTACAATCATCACATTCTCTGTTTTCCTGTAGATGATTTTTATGATATTGATTAAATTTTTACTGAATCTGAATTTTCCATATTTCATCCCTATTTATCCTGTGGAATGCTTTAGCTAGGTCAGTTGCAGCCACACATTTATTACTATCACTTTAATTTAAAAATTCAACTGTTATGATTTGGAACAAAGAATGTTATTAAATCAATAAATTTGCGTAATTTCCTGAGTATTTTCCAATATTCGCGGGAATATAATGGAAAGAGGGAAATAAAAATTCCACTTTTGATATTTTTATTTCCAAGAAACCGATAGCAAATATTCCTAGGCGGAACTGCTACAAAAATATCTACACATTGCCGTGGTTTTATTCTGCAGGTACTGCCCACACAAATTATAATCCCGATAAAGAATTTGCGGTTGCGAAACCAATTAATACAAGCCCCGGTATTCTTGTTTCTGACGCGTTAGAAACTCTCAAACTCGCTATGAAAGTAAGCCCTACCGCAAACAAAGTTTTGTGGAGAATTACGGGAAAGAATAAAAAATTAATACAAGGCTGAAAGAACAACTTCGTTTTGCGATGCCCGCAAATCCCCGCTGGTGCCCGCGCGTTTTCCTCGAAGTCGAACGGGTTCTTTCTCTATTCTTCACTTCTCAGAACGGTTGATGCACTCGGAACGAACATACGTTGAACGACGCGCGTCATAAGTAAGACCGCGTAATTCCCGCTGCATTTAACGATGAATTATTGAACGTCCAGTCGTCGCTATTCGCGAATTTGTTTTCCTTTCTTTCCTTTTCCCTACTATAATAACTGCCACGAAATCGGAAACTTCAAACGACTTCCGTTTCGCCCGATAATTTATTTAAATCGCCAAGAATCGGGATAATAAGGGACGCATCGTTAGAGCTGGACGGATAAATACCGGGTAAAGAGGAACGATAGTCAGTTATTCGCAACTGCAGACTTTTACAAAAGGTCTAATTTCGCTTTATGTGAAATTTCCAATTCAGAGGATAAAATTGCAGAGTAACATGAACGCTATCGTGTTTGTTAAGGTAGTTCGTGACCTTTTCGAAAGTTCAATGCTTGTACGAGGCCGTTTCATGAACTGCTATATATGTACGTAAATAAAAGTATCAAATAACAAACAAATCTAAATGTAGGAATATTTGGCATTTTACTATGTTGGCAATATTTCCTAACACTTTTGGCTGCTATGACGACATGTATTAATAAAACAATTGAATATTAGGGTTTCCAACCTGAGGGAATTTTTCTACGAAGCGGTGAAAGGGGAATTTCATTTGCATTTCTTTCTCAAATAGGGAAAAAATGAATTTTGGTAAATTAACAGAAATATTTACAACTCATAATACCATCATTAGCTCGACTCTCCATGGAGAAGGTGGAAATTCATTTAACGGACACAACCGAAGTGGATTGTCATTAGTTAAAACTGACCAACACAATGAATACTTTCATCCCGTATGTTTACTAAAAATAACGCTGTAATATTATAGAAAGCATAGATAACATACGTATAAATAGTGAACTTTACCCCCTCCAGCACAAACTAGAAACTGGTTAGGTATTCAGTCGCTTATGGCACTGTGGATTATTACCGCGTAAATTTGAATATATATGTATATTTCAAAATTGATTAGTTTCGTAAAATAGGATGAATAGCAATACTTTCTATACAACTAAATATACAACTATAATGCTAATTTAGCTAAATATATTTTACGAACTAGTGAAAAATTATCATTTACCTATTCGTATACAATTTTGTCTATAATCACAAAAAAAAAACTACTCGAAAAAATCTAGATTACAGAAGGTGATAAAATGAATAATTATAACCGGAGATATTCTTGTACTTACCGTATTTGCTAGAACACACCATATAGAAAAGAATTTTAAAAGCCACATGCACCTTGGACAAAAACCCGGGAAAATTAAAACTCTATGAAGTTCTATCACAGCGCCAACAGTGTTAAAACACCCAATTTGGCGTTCGAAACTCGGCTAAGTTTCTATGTACGTATTCATGTAGTTGACGGAGCATGGTAGAAAGCACTTTTATTTTACCTTTTCAACCTGAAAATTCTAACCAAAAATAAATCAAGTCGTCTAAAATCAGAAACAAAAGAATCATTGTACATATGTATGGTTGGACAAACCAACTAATGACAGCAATGTAATTTAAATGAATGTTATACGAAATTGAGAGTGTATTAGCTGTATAGGAAACCACACTGTATTACGCATGTCCATATGCATTTACACTAAAATATATTCATAATTCACGAACACACGTTTTGACCTAAATTCGTGGCCTTCGTGAACACTCGCAAACCGTCTACACGTTTCCATGAGAATTTTTATTTTATGTACGTAGAACCAATTTAAGATATCGTTTTATGCTACTGCATTTTTTTATTAGATTAAACTAAATTCTATTGTATTCTACAGTCATTAATCGTCTATCAAATTTCACATCCTCGATTTGAAGGTTTATACGAAGAGAAAGAAGGTCATAACTTTAATAATATGTTCTAGTTTACGTACAGGCACTCACATAATATATTTATGAACACGCATACATAAAAATACTTACGTTCCAGCATATGCATGTATGCAAATGTAATGCATATTATTAATAGCACTGTCGATACACGACGATCTAGTGGTGGGGTCGTTACCATTAATAAATGTCCGAAGTTGTTTGTTAATTGATTAAATTCTTCCGCTAGTATTAAATTTCTATTACGTTTAAATCATATATGTATATTAATTACTATCGCTATAGATGCGCGCATGTCACATCTTTATTTCAAATGCTTACGAGCATATACACAGATCGTTACGTCAGCCAAAAATTATGGATTCGCATCGTAAAATTATCAATAATGTATGAACGCGTTATAACAAGACAGTTGCTCATCGTTGCTTGTCAATGTTTGTACATACATATGTGATTCAGTTACTATTAGATTATGTTTAAATTAAGAAGAAATAAAAGAAAAGAAAAAAATCGTGTTCAATATTAGTACTTTACAGTGCTACAAGAACCAAAAAATTTATCTATGAGGAAGTGATAGGTGAAATTTCGTGGTATGCAACCTAATATGCATCGAATCAACTAAACTAATATTAATAGCAGGTATTCGCGGTGAAACTTGCCCACCTCCCTTTAAGGTAATTTTTATTCAAATACGAATAATTCCCAAATTATTAAGAAAATGTTATCACAACATTACATACTAGTACATTTTTTAAAAACGCAATTTTAAATATATTAAAAGTTTAAACATTAAAAACTGAATACAACATTTTATAATTCACTTTTTCGCATAAATTCCACAATTCTAAATATTATTTTTTTTGTTACAGGTCGAGTCAAATTGGGCATGGCATATGCCTGCAATGTTAGGCTGTAGCACACTGTGCCCTAAATGCCAGCACCAATTCGTGTGCTGTCCTCCGACGCCATGCTGCAACCAGCGTCGATCCATGCACGTCTTGAGCGGTGGAACTCTAGTCCTGACCCCCAGCAACCCCTGCCAATCGCCGCAGATATCACCGAGCATGCCACTGGCGTTCGTACTACCACCGCTGCCACCGATAGAATTGCCCTTTACGTTGCCACCGCCAACCATAGAGCCCAACCCAGAGTCGGACTACGACCTACTAAAATACACCGTTCGGGTACTGCTCCGATCAGGTTGGTACTACCAGGGCATCAGTTACCAGCAGAGCCAAGAACTCCTCAAAGACAAACCAGTGGGTACCTTCCTAGTGCGCGACTCCTCGGACCCTCGGTTTCTCTACTCGTTGAGTGTTCAAACCGAAAAAGGACCGACTTCGGTTAGATTACATTACGTGGACGGATATTTCCGGCTTGACGCCCAACCGCAGCTCCAAGCCGCCATGCCCAAGTTCTCCGGTGTGATCCAATTGATCGAACATTACGTGAACGAGGTGCGGGCGAGTAAAAATAACGCCCACGTCTGGGTGGACACCAAGGGAAAATGGTACTCGTCCATCGTGCTCGATAAGCCACTGAGGAAAGAAGATTCGCCACCTAGCTTGAAGCATCTGTCGAGGCTAGCGATACACGGCGCCTTAAAAAAATCGAAAATATCAAGGACAATTCGTACGCCACACAAAATATTAGAACTGCCAGCTTCAGTGATCGCATACCTAGACGAATACCCGTATTCCATATAAACCCCTATACATAAATCGAATGTGCTGGCACGACCGTTTCGTTAAGTATTTTCGGTAAAATTTAAGTATTCTGAGGAAAAACCAGAACTGACAAAATTATGTAGTTGGCTAGGATAACAAATTACCAATTTTTTTCTAATCTGTTTGTTAATCATTATTCTTTTAATCAAACAAAGAAAAACGGAAGTATAATTTGTAATTGTGCGAAACAAAAACACATATAGTGAAACTAAATTTATTTATTAACAATTTAAAAGTATCTTATTATATAAGAAAAATCTCTATTTTTTTTATTCCCTAAGTTGAGGCATCTAAAATTTGCGCAATTACACCTTATACAATCATTTATGATACCAAAATTCGTGATAACCGCTAGAATTATTTCATCATCAATCATTTTCCTTTTTTCTTCCGAAATATCTACGGTATCTCGCCATATTATTGTCACTTACGACTTCAAGGAGTGAATCTCTTCAGATCCTTGTTTCGGCAAATAAGTTGCTATCCTCAGGACAAACTACAAAGACAAAAAGTGCAACCAACTATTGTTATTCCACTGGTGATCTGGGGAAGAGAATATATCCGAATAAGGATTTCCCATCAGCTTGCACTTTTTTCTTTTGCAATTTCTACCGAAGATGGCAACTTAATTGCATTCACTCATTAAAATGATTTGTGTATTTTTGATATGAAACTAACGAGTCTAAAATATTTTTTTATCGAAATGCAAAAAATATATAATGCCTGAAATGTTAAAATAATATGCCAAGGTACTGTACGTGAGCGGAATAAGGGATTTCAAAAAATCAAAATAAAAATCTACATTGATTGTAGTGATTATACCGCTTGTTCCTGAATTATATATTCAAAATATATATTATTACTACTATTACATATAATTCGTATATAGGTATTCTTTACGCGCTATAATCAAATTGTGGATTTTTCTAACATAGTTTTGTGAAGATCGGTAATTGATATCTTGTAAAATATATCTACAGGCATACCACAAACGAACAACTAAATCTTCCTCGTTAAATTCGATTGTATCTGATTTTAGGGCGCGAGAGGGAAGTGTTTTCGTAAATTATATAATACCTCAATGTGAATCACCAATGTTGTAAGCCTACTTTTAAAATACCTTGCAAAATGCGAGTGCCTAATACACTGTTGGCTACTGTGTAGCTATAGGAAGATTTTACAACTATATTTAAAAAATCCATTGTTTTATAAAATAAGAAGACTGTCTACTCGTATTTATATGCTTGTAAATTTTTATATAACCAAAATTTTCGTAGGAAGTCGATTCGTATGATGTTTAATTTTAAAACTAAAAACTATACTCCAAATCGCTAAGCGATCAAGGTAAAATTGTAATATCACAAATGGGACCAACAAGTGAACAAAAGGAAAAACAGAGCTTTAACTCACGTTGCACAAAAGATATGAATGTTTATTTAACACTGTTTTTGACATTTTTAAATATCTAAATATAAAAAAACTTCCAAGGAAAATTTTTCGTTATATATCAAAAATATGTAAAAAAAACGTCCATTTCTAAGTGCAAATAAGAAAATATTATTTGGGTGAACTCGTATGTACCGGCTAAATTACATTATAAATTTTATCTTTTTTTTTTTATTTGCACTTACAATTATTTAAGTATTAACGTCACCTATATAAGAAGTATCATATAGAAAATATGTATTGCATAAAATCTTAAATTTTCAAACATTCCGATTGCTTAAGTAAGAAAGCCTTTAATCCCAACCGAGAAAGAAAGAGGAACCCGACATAGAAAAGCTGCAAGAATTATTTTTTCTATATGCCACTTCTGCGCCGGTGTAATACATCTATAATAATATATTTTTTTATTACTTAATTTAATGTTTCTGCCATAAAACTCTCTAAAAAATACTGTGAAAGTATCCACACATACTTTTTAGGTAGCTTAAATAAATATTTGAAGCAGATAATGGCGATATGTAAATAAGAACCTCGTGCTTCATTTGTTTGTGTGTGTCGTTTACTTAGAATGTAACGTCAACATCATCTTTTGTTCTTTTCCTTCCATTTAGTTTCTTCTTGTTATGTTTTGTTTATAAGTAGCTCATTGAGATATACTATTACTCGCCAAGCGACACATCTGATTAACAAACAGAAAATGTAACATTCTGTTCTGTGTGCATCGATATTTATATTAAATATGTTGTGGTCCAGATATGATTTATACAGAGAGAAATGTATTTCTGAATGTTGAAAAGTGTATGAGTATAAATGATTTAGATAAAATGTATTTATTCTATAGGCAAAGTCATTATAATTTATTTATTACCGACTTTTCGTGTTTTATTCCGATCCATACACTTTTTTTATTACTGGCGCCTCATCATTCCACGCACGAGGTTATCATAAGGTAAAAATAATTTGAACTGTGGACGCAATTATAGCGTTGAAATAACGTCAGCTGTTAAGAGATCTGACTTTTGCCATTCTCTTCCGAGTATAATGAGTTTGCAGAAGCTGATAACGGAATGGTAAGACACAATGTGTTCCTAAATTAACAAAAAAATCTTGGAAATGAAAAATAAAACCAACGCAAATAGTGCTTACATTTGAGTAACAAGTATGTAAACAAATACGTATACAAAAATTTAAGCGCTATTCCTCATACCGATGACTAATTCAGGAAGGTATAAAGTTGAGGTGAGTTAAGTAGCAACATATACAGTGGAAGCCAAAAAAAAATTTCCTCTAGTCAATTCATTCTTTAGAAGGCGCTTATGGAAATACCGCACGGTGTTGTCACATCCTTTAGGGGCAGATACGTGAATAAAATATGCTCATAAAGCACAATGTAATTAACTTACCGTGCGTACATACATTCTGTAATGTTTAAAAATTAATTCAAGTCATTTCTGAATGTAATTTTGTTATAATAATTTACTAAAATACATAGGGACATCATTGCAAAATTCTGTGTTTTAATTAGTTTGTATAGGTGACATACAGATATCACTTTATCATATAACTTACTGTCAACATATAGCTCTTGCAATTAAACAACCGACTTTTAACATTTCGTCTTTTCATGACATGGTTGCCAGGCATTACAAAGCCCACCATATTGTTTGACAGATATATAAATAGGTTATGGTTAGAAAATACGAAAACTATCAATACTAAATAGAACGTCAAAATAACGAATCTCAAGTAAGTGCGTTGACAACTCGCCTTTCTAGGCAACTGGCAAGACTAATTGAAGAAAGCCTACGCGGACGAAATGTCACTAGATTTAACATTACTATTCATTTTCTAAATGTGAAGTTGTGTTTGTCAAAAGTCGTCTCTTTCGTTGCGAGAACTATATACAATATGCCCGATATGTAGTATAATGCTACCTAGGAATAAATTATTATTAACTATTAAACTATTAGATCGTCAGAAATAGAATTATCGAAGCATAACATATCGAACATAACACGATAACAATAAACAAATAAACACAATGGATAATGACATAAACAAGAGTTTAATGATCTAGCTAATTTCACTCTATTCAAATTGTTTGAAAACATTGACAGCACTGTGGTGAGATAGTTCTATACGTTAATTCTGCAACTAGAACGGGATGCAAATAGTTCCATAAGAGCTTCGACCGCACACACTTGTGCTATTCACCGCGTAAGGTAAAGTGAAGCTAACATGATTTCACAGTGGCAGAAAAAGTAACAGAAAACTGAATAAACTGTTTCTCCAATACTCACCTATTATTTGATCATGTATTCGTTAATTTAATAACTTAATCTTAGCGATCTGTACAGTTCTGCCAAATAGTGATGTCACACGCTTGGAATAATGTCTGCGTCACCGCAATGAAGTGGGGGCGTGGCTATAAGTATGTATGGTCCAAGCACATGAGTCCGTACTGCGTTTTAAAAGGCGAATTGACTATAACCGAATAAGCTAACCAAGTTTGCAAGTTCTATTTTCGGGTATCGTTTGAAAATAAAACTAAAGCTAATGACAGTTTCAATTTGGATCAAGTTGAATAGTGAGATACCTTTTGGAGTATATTGTATTTATGCAATTCATTAGGGTATATTTTTAATTTACATTTGTTTGTAGCTATTAACGATTTTTACAACAAAACAAAAAAAAAGAAACAACTTTCTATACAAGCAAAAATTAACACGAATTGCAACTATAAGGTTTCCAAATAAATATTTGCGCTCTGTCCATAAGGAGTTTCGCAAGATTCCTTAGTAGCGATTTCCTTAAATATTTGAGCATCAATATTAAAATTGAATAAATATTAGATCATACTTAACAAGCTATTACGTTTATGCAAACCCATTAAATTTAAATTTAAAAATGACAATATCGTCTTCGAAGATATTATTGTTGATAAAAGTGTACATCCAAGAATTCTTCTATTATAACTCCGATGACATATGTGCTAATCCGGAACTCCCATTCTACGCATGCGTGCGCATTGGTAATGATCAACGCACAACATGAATGCGAAATAGCGTTGACTTCATTAAAGCCCCTTTAAATGATTTATACGAAATCCATATATTATAATCGCCGACGAAGTAATTATATATATTTTTTAAAATCATAAATAGAAATTCGTAATTCTATGTTGCAATGTAATTAATACGTTAATCGTTGGAAATACAATAAAATTTGCGTCGGCATAAGTTAAGTTATTGCGGAATTGTTTTCTTGTAGTTTATATTCTAAATCTACAACATTCCGGCTTCTGCGTTATATATAAAAATTGATAGTGTCGAATTGAAATTATTTCTTGTTAAGAACGATATAGGTTAACATAATAAAAGCTGCAGATTGAACTGGAACTGACTTCAAACACATTTTTATAAATAAATTTTATCTAAACAAAAGAAAATAAGACAACAATTACATATTTTTAAGCAATGACCTAATACAACGTCGTTATTTGAAAGGAGCCAGAAATATATTTTTAATTTTTGCACAAACACATTGACTCTAATGTACAAGGGCCGAAGTTAAGTGTTCACTATTGCTAATCTTGATATTACTTGCGTACATCCCCAAATTATGAAATTTTGCAAGGTCTACCCCATGGATTGATTTTGAGACCCTTAATATTTGTCATATACGTTAGCGAACTGAACGATTTTCTGAGGCGTGGCTTTCTGAGGCTTCGTACCTGTATGCGGACCACACCAATATCATAGTAGAGAGTGAATCGGATGTAGAACCATTAACGTCTATAAATTCGTTCTTTGAAAACATGGTCGAGTGGGGTAATAAAAAATAAAAACAAAAATACCCTAATCACCTTCATAAGTGAAGAACTCCAGATACGTATTTCGACAACAAAGTTGGCATTCTCAGCAGAATCTACGAAAATAATGTTAAACGTACTAGGAGATATGCACCACACAGAACACTACTTGAATAACACTAATTTCCCGTTTATAATCTATCTCTATATATACTACTGAATCGTGCCGGTTCATTAAGCGTACTTCGTCACGCTTAACGAACCGCAACAATCGCAGACCAAATTAATTACAATGAGTAAATATTGTTACAAAAGTTGATCTTTTTTATGACATTATGAATTCCACAAAAAATAATCAATAGTGCAAAAATAAAATGGGTGCACTCAGAAATTAAATATTAATATAACAAAAGAAGTCAGTTAAAATTAGAAGCGTATGAAGTAACAATATTTACCCTTGTAGTTAATTTGGCCTGCCCTGTTATATAGTAGACATAATATTATTAAGTAGATTGTTGCGGTTTTGTGAGCGTGCCGAAGTATGCTTAATGAACCGAAACGATTGAGTAGTATATACAGACATAGATTATAAGCGGGAAATTGGTGTTATTCAGGTGGTGTTCTGTGTAATGTATACCTCTCAAAGTACTACGTTTAATATTACTTTCTTTGAATTTGAAAACATGGAAAAAACATATTACCACTTCCATTTAATGTTGAAATAGAAGAAAATATTTTTTTTGGGGGGTTAACTCTAGATAATAGTTTACAATGGAATTTTCAATCAGAAAAGCTGTGTAAGGAGTTGAGTCGATATTTCTTTTTGGAATATACAAGATAAAAATAAGAATACTTAATCTAGATTGTCCTATGGATTAATATTTTGGGGATCGTCCATCTACTGTAATGGAAGTATCGATTATACAAAAAAAAGATTAAGACGTATGTTAAATCGGTATAATGGAATTCCTTGCAAAGAATTATTTAAATTTCAGTCGCTGCTCGTCGGGGGTGACACCCAAATATAATTAAAGGAAATGAAAATTTCGTGATTTAAATTTAATTTGTTTTTTATTTATTTTTTAATAATAATAAATGTTCCGGGGTTGTACTTACTATTTTTACTTTGTGTGTACTTTACATAAGTAAATGTTTGTTGCCATAGTCCTTATTGTACTAATATTATTGTATTTTTTTTATCTATTGCCTGTCATATTTAAGTAGGTACACTCGTGGCCACATAAAAGTTTCCGACCGACAAGCAAGTTTTTAGAAGTTTTTACAGTGTACGAGTGTGT
>JARFOC010000675.1:344928-359144 GCA_031763485.1 Osmoderma eremita | reverse complement strand
TACCGAAAATTAAGATTGCTTAAAGCAAAGGAAGATAATGGAATACTTGAAGCATATTTTCCTATCGTAAAAGTATTAATTATTTTTCACTAGCACTTGTCACTTTGACTTTAAAAAATGTGAGGTTAGAATTTCGGCGAGGCTTTATAGTGAAAGAGAAACTTTGAAGTCGTCGTTACTTTTCGGCGACACTAAACTGGTAAATTAGTAGCGCATAGAACTTTATAGTAAGTGACACTTTAAAGTCGCTTAATCGTGGTTTCTACAACTGGCCGTCTGGTTTTAATTTAGTTAGTTCAAGTGGAATTTTTCAGTTTAAGTCACTTTAAAGTAAATATTTTTGAGGGAGTTCGTTTTTCATGGCATGTATGCATAAAATTGTCTTGCCCTTTATAATTGATGTGAAGTAACTTGAAAATGTCGGAGTAAATTATAAAGAATTATCATGATAAACCACGTGAATTCCGATTAACAAAATATTTAGTATTTTCAAAGGATGTTATTTTACGGAAAAACTAATGACAAATCATAAATATGTACTTTTTCATAAAAAATATATCATATCCGTATTTAAATGGATAATATTTGTATAATATATCAAAATAAATACAGAATCACCTCAACAAATATTATGTATGTGTGTTATGTAGGTAAACAAGTAGTAAAAATACTTTCAAGCTCGATGACATAGAACACGAAATAAGATTAACTGATTATGGCACGGTTTGTAATCTGGGTCGAACAGCATTCATTACTATATTTAGTAATTCCAATAACATTGACTTCACTGATAAAACGTTTTGCAGAATTCATCTCACCGTATGTGCGGGCGTGTTCATGAACTATCCGTAATTTTCGATTGCGTTTCCTTTTTAAGTGATAAATGTGTCGAAGAAATCGCAAGATCTTGTTATTTTTTATATACATAATAACCGCACCCAGATCTTTCATATTTAGGATGATTTCGCTATTCGCAATAGGGAGACGCTCAGCTGTTTTTCTGTTTTCTGGTCTTCTTTTCTGTTCTTCTATTCATCCCTTGTCTTGTGATTTATTGAATGGATTTACCCCTGGAAATGCTTTTTTAAAGATTGCAGGGTGCGCCAACAACAAACAACTTGATTGCTAAATAACTATTTAATAATAAGTATTACAAACCATACAGGTAGACAAATTTAAGTACTTAGAAGTCCCAGTCACAAACAAGGGAAATCGCGTGGCGGAAGTTCAAGGAAAGATACAAGCACTCGATAGAGTGCTTGATTCATGTAGGGGAATATTTCAAAATAGAATCCCTAACTCGTATGACTTCTGTAAGCATCGAAAGTCATGACAATAACAAAAAAGGAAGATAACATTAGATAAGAACACCGGAAATAAAAGTTATGAAAAAATGTTAGACTCCACTATAACCAGCGATGAGGAACGTGTTTGGAGAGCAGGACCAACGGCTATCATGCTGGCCACAATGCTGATTGGAGTGACAACAGACTAATAGAAGAAGAACCCACATTGGGTGTTGAGCCTATATCTATTTACTTATTACAAGCCATACACGAACTGTTTATTGGAAAAAAATGGAATTTTGTTTATAATATACAGTCGAACTTCGAAAACTCGATTCAAACGGATCGGCAATAGCATCAAGACGGAAAATTATGTGTCATTTTTACTCGATAACTCGAACTTCTATTACTGGAATATCTCGATAACTCGAGCAGAATATTTGGCATCACGTTTCATAAGTCGAATTTTTGTGGAGGACCTGAATTATGTGTGTTTTTATTCCTAATTTTACGATGATATTTTGTGAGTGAATTTTAGATGAGTGAGCCAAATGTCTTGACTCGGTGTTTCATTATTTCGTTGTTTAAATTTGTGTCAAGACTTTTGGCGTCGATAGTGATTCTTAACCAAAAGTGTGGAAATTCGGTTTTAAAGTACACTTTCTTATACATGTATATGCATTTAAGATATGGAATCGGTTATAAAAAGGGATGTGGAGAAATCAATGAATGATGTGAGTGAAGAGGATTGTACTAAATGGAAACGTGCTGTTTTACCCTACTTGTTAGAAGGTTTTCAAGCACGGGACATATTTAATGCGGATGATTAAATGTCTCCCAGATAACAGCTTCATTTTGAAAAACCAGAAGTGCCATGACGGAAAGCATAGTAAGCAGAGAATTACATTGATGCTTGGCACAAACACGGATGGATCACAAATCTCAATTTGCTTTTAATAGGTAAAAGCAATGGACCTCGTTGTTTTCGAGGTGTTAAGTGGTTACCCTCGACTATAAAGCAAATTCGAAGGCATGGATGACAGAACCATTTTTCGAAAAATGGCTGATAAAATTAGACAATCAGTTTGAAGAGATGGGAAGAAAGATTATTTTTTTCAATGACAATTGTCCCACAATTGGCTCAGCCTAAAAATATCCAACATAGGTTAAAGCTTATCAAACTTGCCTTCCCCCCCCCCTCCGAATATGACATCTAAGTTGCAGCCCTCGGATCAAGGTGTCATACAAAATTGAAAATGTCATTATGGCCACAGAATTTAAAAAGAACTGTTAAATGATTTGAAGTAAACAAGAAAAAACGTTACATTAATGGACGGTGTTAATGAAATCACCGCTGCATGGAATGTCAATGTTAAGCCTGAGACAATTTCTAATTGTTTAAAGAAAGCTGGCTTTGGTCAGTATTCTGAGCGGGAAGAAGAGAATGAATTTCCTATTCATTTTTATAAACGAACGCTTAAATGAAAGAAATGAAGAAGAAATTCAACTACAAATGGAATATGAAGCGTGGAGAAATGTCAGAAGAAGGTCTTACCTTTTATGATTTTCTTCCTGTAGACGACGATACTGTGATTTCAGAGTTTCCCACAGATGAAGATATTGTCGAGCTCTACAGATCCGAATCTGTACAGATCGGAAATATAGATGACAACGACAATGCAATGGAGGATGATTTACAGCAACTACCCTCAAACAGTTGATCGAAAATTCGTTGAATGTTTTGCGATCATATTTAAAAGCTAATGAACTTACAACCGATTCCCTGTATTACGGTTTAACTAATATTGAAGCTTTTTTAAGTCAAAATATAAAATCCTTTCGTCAGTCATAACCGACTTTTTTTACATCAAAATAACACTTTGTTTAGTTTAATGTAATTTACTTAAATAAATACGTAACGTACATACTTAAACAATACACAGAAATACAATTACTCGAAGTCTCGATTACTCGAACTTTTTTTTGTGGCAAGTCATGGTTCGAGCTATCGAAGTTCGTCTGTATTGTTATTTTCAACAACTCCATTGAAACGCTCGAGGACATTGGACATGAATTCCTCCCTCCGTGTCGTTTCAATCGCTCTTCTAATTTTTCTTTTCAGTTCATCAAGATTTCGTCATTTTGAAGCATAAACCTTTCTCTTTATAAAATCCCATAAGAAGGAAATCTCGAACTGTAATGTGCGACGAAAGTTTGAAGCCCAATTGAAATCGCCATTGCAAAAAAGTAGGGTTACGAATGGCTTCCTTACGATTCATATTAAAATTTAAAAACCAGCGTGGTTGGCTGATGTATATTGCTGAAACTAGTGTTGTACGTTTACGATAGACTTTATGATTTTAAGTGTTAACAAATAATTTTGTATTAGAGAAAATGGAGCCTAAGATTTTGTAATCGTAGGAAGCAACTCAAAAATAACTCCAAGTCTTTAACTTAGTAGTAACGACTAACGGGTATTATATTTATAGAGTAATTGTAAATTATTTTTCTTGGTAAAAGTAACTGCTTTACATTTAGGTATTAAGCCTGAGCTTATATAACATATACCATTCACATACATAATTCAAATTTGTTTGGAGCTTGAGACAGTCCTGAACGGAAGATATCATAGAAAAGATCTGAATATCGCCAGCAAAAATTTATATCTGACAATCAACTGGCCCTTCACGAACACCAGGTGTTAAGTTAAAGCCATTGTATGAAACAGAAAAAGGTTAAACAAATAAGATCTAATTAAGTTTACCGGATCGTTGCTGAAGCCAAAGGCACAGAGTTGATTACACGAGCTGAACAAATTGACAAAGGTTACGAAATCATGTTGAGCAATGGATAAATCATTAGCTATAGTAGAGTAAATGCATCTATGTATGGTAGTTTCGAAGACCTTTGTCAATTTCGACAATATAGAGATGAGTAGGCAGTTGCTGAAATGCTGCATTCCTTTTTTTAAGGCTGGACATATTCTAGCCAACTTCCATTGTGGTGGAAATATAGAAGTCTTTAAAATTAAATTGAAAATCATACTCAGCGGACGAACAAAAGGATTTGCGCAGTTCTTCAGAATGAAACTTAGAACTTGATCTGACCCAAAAAACAACTTCTGGCCAAAAGAACCTCATTATCACAGGATTTAACAATAACATGTGACGTTAATGTATCATGGCAGCTATCAGTAAGAGGGTGAGATGATATTTGGGAAACATTGACAAAATAATGGCTTGCCGATCACTAAGTCATTCTTCATTATTTGAAGAGACTCCTCTTCATTAGCAACATAATCACGATAGTGCTTTATTTGCTGCTTGAAAGGATTTGATATTTAAACAAATATATATCTGAGGTACAACAAGATCACAATATTATCGAAATTTCTTGCCACATCGTTTTAAAGCTCTTTATTTCTGCATATTTCTTTTTTGTTTTACTTTCATGCCCAACAGGGATTTTTCCCCTATTTTATTATATTTAACACTAAAGCCACTAATTGAATACAATGAAATGAACAACTAGAAAATTCTTATAACTGGATAGATTTTGAATTCATAGTTCTTAAAATAAAGATTTCTAAAGGAATTAATTTTTCGACGTGTTATTTTTGTTTCTCAGAACGAACACTAACTTTATCTTCCATTAGAATTCATGCATAATCCATCAGTTAGTCACCAGCTAGTTTAAAGGATTCTCGCGAACTTATGTACATAAACTGTATTCGAGAGTAATACAAATCAAAAATATGTACTCCTGTAGACTATGTACACGAAAAATGTAGAGGTTTGTTATCGTCGTTTTATGACCCAGATTAAAAATATTAAAATAAATAATGTTCCTGATAAATGATATTGTTAATACCGCAAAATTCGTTACATCACAATTTAAATATAATATAAAAACATAAATATGCATAAATATATACATATATACAGGATGCGTCACGAAAACTAAACAAATTGAATAATTCATAGGAAAATTGTTGCTTGTAGAAGGCTTAAAATACGTTGTATTGCAACACAAAACCTAAAATTTCAAATTATCTGCATGGTTTAGCTCATAGAATATGCAGTGTTACCAATCTGATATCCATAACGCACTTCACTAGTGAACATTGCGATACTGGAGGTAATATATACTGACGTCGTAAGACGTTTTACCATAATTGATCATGAAAAACCAGTCAAAACACTTTGGTCATATGATTTAGGTCCTTGTCTCAGCGATATTCTCATATCCTACTTGACGGAAAGATGCCATTGGGTACGTATTTTACAATGGATACAAATTTTTTGAAATCTGCTCCACCAAGGAATCCAACAGGGATCTCATCTAGGACCTCTACTTTCTACACTTGCTCTGAATGATTTACTGAATACCTTGTTTTGTGCAGCATTTGCTTACGTGGATGATCAAAATCAAAATTTGTTCTTCCATTAAAATTTGGAATGACATATGTATCACATTTACAACATAATTTGATTTCGCAATAATGCTCTGCTTGTAAACTGAAGCTAAACGCGAAGAAATGTTCGTTCGATTCCTACAAGAAGACGATAAACTTTATAGACTCCAAGGAAAGGTGTAAATCTTAATCGACTTGAGACTGTACTGGACTTGGGTATTTTGTTAGTCTTGTTTGAGTCTTGGGTCACAACCTATGTACCTCGGCCACAAAGACTTTGGGGTTTATTTTGGGCTTTTCAAATACTTCAATGAGGTTTTCTCTGAAAAGTTTTATATTTTACTTTTGACTGTTAACCAGACACAATGATTCAGGTGACTATAACATAAACACATCTCCAAAAAGCACGTCCGCATTTCTGGAGGAATGAGCAAGTTTAATGTTCAGTCTTAAGTAAGCGCCCACGACATCAAATCCTTCAGGCAAAACAGACTTGTCGCTTGCAACCCTTCCATCTTTAGAATCAGAACATTCTTCTTCAATCCCAAGAACGACCACATTACATTTGCAATTGTCACGCTTCTGCACCTCCCGAATAATGTCCTCTGTCTCGATTAGAGTGGGCCTTAAGTACCTTAATATTTTCTCGCAATCCATTTAAATCATTCCCAAAGACGATCTTTGCATGTCTAAGATAAACTGCAATTACAATTAATTTTCGATGCCTCGGTAGATGAAAATTTTACTTACAAATGCACACATTCACACATACATCGTCTTTAATAACAGTACTGCAACATGTACAATGATTCATTTTATTTATTAGAGTGCAGAAAACAAGTTACGCAAACAATAGCGATCAGAAAGCGGACATTCTTCCGCGCGATAACATGAAGCAAACAAATTGGTTTGTGTATTTTATACTGTTCTTATCATAGGTGGCACATATTCGAAATTTATGAAGAATTTAGCATTAAAAATTTCGCATTAAAACATCCTACAATGACGTGTTTTAGCATTCTTGCAGACAACAATTTCCTTCCAAATTATTCAATGTGTTTTGTTTTCAGTGGCGCATCCTGTATATGTATATACATTTCCCCATTTATCAAATGCTGTCTGCGGTAACGTTCTTATCAACTAGGCTTATTCGCTTGGACGGATTTATCTAATTTCCTCTTCCTATGGGTATTTCAAAGGCTACGTTTTTAAATATTGAATTAAGCGAATATGGACTTATACAAGTACGGTATTTGACAAGGAAATATCAAAAATTTATTTATTTAGTGCTGGAATTCCACTACAAAATTTCCCTATTAGTAATTTTTGTTGATGTGTACTAGCTTACAATATATTTCACGGTACCTATAAATTAATAAGAGAAAATATACTGTTTCTTACTCAACGCGTGAGAATTTGTTACGGAATTTTATCACAACCTCAACACATTAGTGATTAGTTAGCTTATCTGGCAATCTTTATTTTTTGGATATTGTGTTTTTAATGAGAATTTTGACAGGAATCTTGATTTCCTTTGATAGTCGTTTTTCCTTGTAACTACGTGTGATTTTCAAGCAATCAACTGTTTGTTCTTTACAAGTTTTATTTGGTGATGTTGGTTAACAAAAAGAAACTTTCCCTTCTTCCACACGTGGAAAAGGTGTCTTCAAGATGAGAACGAAAGAAATTATTAGGAATACAATGAAAAAGGAAAGATCGTGAAACAGAAAATATGTGGAGAAAAGAAGAAATCATGGGAAGAATTTGGAAAAATAATGAAAAGTAACTACAAAGAGATCAAAAAATATTTTGTAAAACAATCAAGTCGAAGTAAAAGAAAATATACACTACAACAGATGAAAACGGAAGAAGGATAAATAATTACAGAAGAAGAGGAAATAATGGATAGATGGGGAGAATCCTATGAAGAATTATTAAGGGTAGATGAAAACAATACAAACAAAGTAAGAAGGGAAATTGGAAAAAAAATAAATGAAGAAGAAGATATATCAACGATAAAATTAGTAAAGAAGAGCTACACGAAGCATTAAGCAGAATGGCAGGAGCAGAAACGGTATGAATAGATAAAGTGGTGCCAGAATTAATAAAATGTGTTGGAAAAAGAGGAAGAGAAGATTTGGGACGAATACTGAAGATGCACTGGAATAAAAAAGAAATATCAACACAATGGAAACCTGGAATAATAGTCCCCATACATAAAATGGGAGATACAAGGGACTACAGTAACTGCAGGGGTGTGACATTACTATGTGCTCGCCTTAAAGAATATGAAAAGATATTAAAAAATTGAATGAGGAGAATAATAGAACCACGGTTAGAAGATGTACAGAGTAGATTCCGACCAAACCACAGCATCCAAGATCATATATTCCCAATACAACAGGTAATAGAGGAGAAATTGTCTAAAAATAAAGATACATACATAGGCTACTTAGACATGCAAAATGTCTTGACACTATAAGCAGAGATAAGATGTGGAAAAGTATGGAGAAGAAAAGGGTAAACCAAGAAATTATACAAGCAGTCCAAGGGTGCGGCGTCTAAACCGTCGGTTAGCGGACTATTGGGAAGTATTACTAGTTGAATGGTGAAAATTAGTTTTCGGGTGTTGTTGGTACCGATCTTTCAAATAAAAATATTGGCAACACTTAACAATTTCCGGTTATACCGAAAACGAATGTCAACTTGCTTATTTGTCCCATCACCCTGTATGTTGTTAGTTCATATGATTTGTTTAAAGGATGCTCTATTTAAAATAAGTGAGTTACTGCGCCTTATTAGTTAGTATAAGTCAATAATATTTTGTGTTACCCTGTATTATTAATTTGACGATTTTGTTAACTTTGTATAATACTACTATGTACTGAAACTGTTAAATTTCAACCTCCTAACTGAAGTAATTTCTCTGTTATTCATTTTTCATTTCGTTTTCAATAAAACGTCAAAAGTCTTTAAAAATCCATTTTTCTCAAAAACTGTCAGAGATAGGTATAGGGAAACCTTAACAAAACTCATTTGTAACAACATATGCCGTCATAAAATGAAATAATATACAGTGTGTTCCATTCAAAATAAGCAAGTTGACATTCGTTTCCGGTATAACCGGAAACTGTTCAGAGTTGCCAATATTTTTAATTGAAAGATCGATACCTAAAACACCCGAAGACAAACTTTCAGCATTCCACTAGTAATGGTTCCCAATATTCCGCTAACCGACGGTTTAGACGCCGCATCCTGTATACAAAGAAACCATAAACCAAGTAATAACAAGAAACACTCTTTCGAATAACTTTGAAACAACAGAAGGAATAATAAGGGCGCGTTTCGAGTCCACTGCAATTTATATGCGCAATCAGTGATGCCATAAAGGAATGCCAACAAGAAATAGGAAAATTCCTAATAGGATACAACGACATGGAAAAAATATATATGAACTCCTGTGTCTTTGACTTTGGCTTGTGTATTTCTTTGCTAATGACATAGCTGTATTTGCAAATTCCGAAAGTAATGGTTGTTATAGGTAACCTAAGTCAAAATATAACGGAGGAGCAGAGAAGTTAGTAGATTAGAAGTTAGTAAATTTAAATACTTGGAAACATGTATAAATAGTAAGCGAAATTTGGACGATGAAACAAACACAAAAATAAAATCAGTGCATACAATCTGCTACCCCTTGCATAATAAATTCATACAACATAAAGATATACCTATAGAAAAAAATCCCGAAACCTAAACAAAATCAGATTTGTACTATTTATGTTGCTCCTTTCTCCAAAAATTGATTGATTGAATTCGAAGAAAATTGCAAGATCTATTATTATGAATAAGTATTCTAAAGAAAAATAAAGTGAATCTTCGTTTTACACCAAGTAGATAAATATGTTATCCAATCTGAACACAATAATCAAGTATTGTCCATAGTTGAGTATTTTTAACCACTGGCGCCAATGAATCACATGTAGATATTTAACATTACAGTCATTGTGGCATTCTATATATGTGTGCAAGTACATACACTCGATTATTATACATTTAATGATTCTATATTGAGAAAATGGCTACATATAAAATGCGTGTTAAGCAGGATAAATGCTAAATTTACATATGTATTATTAAACCTTATTTTATTTAATAAATGTAAAATTATACAGTTATATTAACAATTGTGATGCTAAATTGCCAGAAGTCAAAGCGAAGAAATAATGCATAGTATACATTTCAATTTAATTCAACTTAAATGTTTACATATTTAACTTCATAAATGTATGGAAGGGTGAACTTCTAACCATAACAGTCCCAACGACAAAAGTGATACCGTATTCGTCAAATAAGACGAAGCAAACCTTAAAAGCAGTGTTGTATACTTTCGTGCATGCATACTGGTAGAGCGATAAACGGCAGACAAGCGTCTGCACTTCTTGGGTCGTATGTATATGCTTTTTAAAAGTTGCCAGTCACGATCTTCCCTTACCTGGCGTCCAGGTCTCTTACCTGACTCGTTTCGTATACAGAGAACCAGAGAACACCCAGTTTAATCGGTTAAAAGCTACAAAATTATAGTTTTACTGCACTGTAATGCAGTACATACATTTACGTCCTCACTATATTAACGATTCCATTAATGATCAGAAAGGTCAGAGTGCTTCGGTAACCAAACAAATTGTAATGTTTTGGACACAAAATACAACGTAAAACACGAGAATTGACTGAATCTTGTATACTCTCGAATATGCCACTGGTGACCTTGAAACAAACTCGTCACGAGTTTGTAAGTTTGTATAAAATTTCTTGAGAAGTTCGTTGGGAGAAAAGAAGTTTGACAATCTTGAAGTTAAGATTCTTTAGTCCGAAAAGTGGACTTTGAGAAACTAGTTAACAATTTTACTCGAACAAAGTTAAAAAATAACAAAATTGTATTAACTCACAATTTAGGAAACCCATGCAATTACCCGTTCCACGCAAAAAGTCTCTGAACATGCGTAAACAGCATATCAATATAGCTTACATCCTCTTAGCGCTTGCGTGTTTATTCACGATATCATTGGTGGGTGCGGAATATTATGTACGAGGGATGTCCGGTTACTAAGGTACGTTTGCACGACACAACGCCTGCGTCGCTCCGATCAGGTTGAAACTTGCACGCATTTTAGATATGCATATGTACTGCATTGATGGCTATTGTCATTGCCTTAGGTTTAGTACAAAGTATGCAGTGATGGCCGCACAATATCATTTCGATCGAAATATTCTCCAAATTTGAAGTGGGAGCGGTCATTCGTATTTTGCATGCAAATAATGAAACACCTACCGAAATTCATAATAAAATACTGAAAACTTACGGGAAAAGCTTTGTGAGTCGGAAACGAGTTAGTGTTTGGTGTAAACAGTTCAAAAGTGGAAGCACAGCTATGAACGATCAGACGAAGGCCTGGTTTCAAAAACACAATTGGGAAGTTATTGTCCATCCGCCCCATAGTCCAGACCTGGCTCCTTTTGATTTTCATTTGTTTGGGCCGTTGAAAGCTCATTTGTCGGGTAAAAGGTTTGAAAAAGACAACGAAGTTCAAGAGGAAGTACGGCAGTATTTTACAAATTTTGATCGCACCTTTTGCGAATAGGATTGACAGAAGCTTGTGCCTCGCTGGGATAAGTGCCTTAACATTGGCGGCAATTACATTGAAAAGTAGCTAACAGTTCACGCTTTTAGTTAGTGTATGTTTGATTTCTATAAATAAAGTAGTCTGTCTGTAACTCCCAAATGTACCTTAGTAACCGGACATCCCTCGTATATAAGGAATTGAAGTTAAGACAATATTTTCTTTTGAGAAACAAAATATTTTATGCCAATTTTTAATTCAACCAAATATAATACTTTATTGCAATAAATGCTTTAACTGAATAATTTACTTCATTGAACAAACTAGATTTTCTTGATAGTTACTCCAAACAAATTTCCTTTAACAAAACAAATTCACTTGACTTAAACAAGTTAATTTGCTAAAAAAGTTTATACAAATAAAAAAATATATTGTGATTAATAAAAATAGAAAAATATTAAATAATACTAATTGTAATTTTGATATTGTTTTGTCTAACTAAGGTCCTACAAAATCAACTATCAGTGTTTTAAGGAGTGACTGTGTTCCTCAGAATAAAATAACTACTTTTATAAGCGGCGATAGTAACGAGCTTAATTATTTGGTGACCCCCTTCCCCCCAAAAAACTGCTAAGGGCCCCACGTCCTATTGTTATGCTACTTACGGTCCGTAGATTAACTAATAATTGCGTGTCCTTTAACAAGATTAAAATTTGAAATGCTTAGATCATTGTACACGTATATGTATACAGTATGGAAGTTCTTTTTGATTTGCAGGTTAGTACGTAAACATTAATGCTAAAAATTTCAGAGCTTGATGTCTGTGCAATTCTTTTCTAGGATTATTTCATTTTAGATATTTTTGTACATTTGCCAACGTTGCAATATAAATCTTTCTTACGGTAGAATGAAGGTGAAAGAAATAATTTAAATTTCTTGGATAACGAACACAGGTCTCCGTAAAAACGCACAATCTAATGGAATCTCAGTTTCCAATACGTTTTCATCTAAAGCTTACAACCTTTTCACTAAGAAAACTTACTTAAAATCAAGCATTCATATGTTTGGATGCTTTGTTGATAAATCTGATAAGTGGACGTACTCAATGTTAGATCTGATTGTGAGATATTCGTAAAAATACATACTTCGCGGTATTTTACCAATCTCAGGCTTTCCTGTGTTTACTTTTCCATAGATATGCCCTCGAAAATCTAATTACACATTTGCGTTCCGAGTAGTTCGCTGGTTTTAAAACCGATCTTAAACATAAATTTGATATATGTTTCTAATATACAGCATATATGAAATCAATGCAACAACTAGAGAATGGAAAAAATTGGCTTTGAAATTAATTACATATTTATATTACATGTGTCGAGGTTTCTTCTATTGTACGTGTCTTCTTCCTTCCTAAGTTCTATAAGTTTCTCCATATCTTCCCATCTTTCGCTTTTTCCTTAGATGATTTCCAATTTTCCTCGATCGCTTACAGTGTATCTTCAACTATACTATTCCGTTTTCTTCTCGGTCTTCCCTTTCGTTTTTTTTTTGCTTTTGATTTCTAAACTTTCTTCACTTGTCTCTCGTCCACCATGCTTACCAGGTGTCCGAATCAACCCATTTTTAAAGCTTTTATAGTTTCCATTACAGATCAAGATTGCCAGTTCATTTCTTGCAGCATCGCTTATTATTTTTTGTAATTTATTTACCCCCAACACTTCGATGGTATTTCACTTCTGCTGGCTGTATTATTTTTTCCTGTGCTCCTATTGCTATTTTTTCGCTTCCATGTAGAAGTATAGCTTGGTATATGGCTATTTTTCGGTAGTAAATGAAGCCAAATTAATTGTTAGTTTTTTTTCCCATCGTTCTTGTAAGATCTTCTCTGAACGACCTACTACAATACGATAAACCGTAAGTTTTCGTGTGAGAAAAAATTGATTTGATTTTTATGTTTATATGGTTAATAACCCTAACGTTAACAGATTTAACAAGGTAGATACAGCTACATAAGACAAAAGAAACAATCCAATTATTGCATAAATTCTTTGAAAGCCGTGTAGTAACTTCTGCCACTGAAGGAGAGGAACTCGTCGTCAAAGTCGTCTTTGAATCTTTTCAACGTTGAGTTGCGAGGTGACCACACATGCATAATGTAACTTACTCATGACAAATGAGTAGAATAGCACCTTGAAAACAGGTATATTCTTGAAGAATTTGCAGGTACGCTAACAAAGCCCAGGGTATTGGCCGCTGTCAGGAATACATCATCTATATGCAGAGAGAAGCTGCACCGGAAATTGAATACAACGCCATCCTTTACATTACTAAATTTAGGTAAGAGTTCTTTATTTATGGTTTACACCGATGAAACACTAACTTTCTTGTGTAAGAGAGGAAACAACATTTTTTAGGTTTGAATTCAGTTTATTTATATTGCACCAATTCTTAATGAAAGTTAATTGTCTTGAAGGAGATTGACATCGAAAATACATTAAATATATGCAAAAAAATTTAAGTCATCTACATAAGTTGAAGGAGGGCATGAAAGAGATGAAAGCAGATTTTTAATAAAAATTACAAAGAGCAGCGGTCCCAAAATCGAACTCTGCGGGATTCCAGAAGAAAGATAGAAATCGTGGGGCCTATACCCATTATAAAGGCACGTAGTTGTATCTACTATCCAGATATACAGGGTATGCAGTAAATAAAGCTTGGACAGACACTACAATTCAAAATAGTCGACAAGCTTTTATCCAAGGATTAAGGTACTGGTTTGAAATCCCCAACCGGGCCTCGTTTTGCATTAGTT
This sequence comes from Osmoderma eremita, assembly GCA_031763485.1. Lineage (NCBI taxonomy): Eukaryota > Metazoa > Arthropoda > Insecta > Coleoptera > Scarabaeidae > Osmoderma > Osmoderma eremita. Next base: position 345,014 of record JARFOC010000675.1, on the reverse strand, counting down.
TATGCTGGCGATGATAATGGATTTGTTCCTGGTGCTGAATATACATTTCTCTGCAAGAAAAACACTGCTGATGTTCATCATGAGAT
>JARFOC010000675.1:277600-301328 GCA_031763485.1 Osmoderma eremita | reverse complement strand
GTAGTTCATGCTTGTGCTTGCGCGCAACTTCGTGCTACTTCTAGAGCCAAGTTACAACTTGGCTTTTATGACTTCTCTGGGGGGGGAGGAGGGGGGGAGCGTCTGTGTGCCTCTTGCTTGTGCTGCGGCGTGTGTGCCTCTTGTAGTTTATTTTGCAGAAATAAGAAATAGCAACTAGCCATCAGAAATATACATAAGGGCTGTATTGCATTTTTTTATAGCAAGGCGCTTTCTCTTCCTCTTTTTTCCGTAATTACTTGCAATAAAGTATGTTTCTTCGTCACTATCACTCTCCAACATACAAAGACAATAATTGCTGCAGCTTCGTCCATTGCCATACTTACAGAAAATTGAAGGTTAAGTTTGTGATTTGTACCGTACTTAATCGTTCCTGCATTTCTCCACCCTATATAGGCACCGTTAAATCAGCTGATTACCAGTAGGTAAACGGTAGATATCTACCGGAACAATTTTCGTAACCCCCCGTTATTATCGTCTCGCAGAGTAAGCAAATATTTTCATTATTAACCAATAATATGGTCACATTTCCGCATTGTTTTGATGGCTGGGTGGAAGTGGATATTTTTGCGAAAATTTAGTCGACTCTAGTATCCCTTACGATATGCTTGGAAATAAATAATGCCCAAAATCGAAAATATTTTCTCCAAACACCTACTTCTCGTTCGCGTTTATACATTTAAATAAGTGAACTGCTAATTTTAAAATTTCCCCTAGACCTATGGAGCGATCTTGTACCGAGTCCTTGCATTTTGGACCAACTTGCAGCTAAACTATCATGGGATGTACAGGTTGGTTATTAGGAAAGTATTGATTTTACCAACCTAAAAAATGATTAATCTCGATTTTGTTAAAAAGAAGGAAAGAACGGATTGTTGTGATGTGGTTACGCTTTTGATTTATTCCGAGGTCTTCAACAACACCTAGTTGTGTTCCTCAACTTTCCAATGTAGTTATGGCCGTCCAAGCATCTATCTTTGACAGAGATCGTGGTGTATTTCCATTTCGGACGACACACAAAATTTTAAATTTCTAATTTTTGCCCATACAAGAAAATTAAGGAAGCACGCCGAGGGAAGAGCGATCCTAATGATGGACGTGAAAAACATGGACGCATTACATCATATTCAAGCTTTACTGCCCATTATATTACTTTAAAAAATGCGATACGCGCAGGGTCTTATAAGAAACTTGAAACAAAAAGTATTTCGTTAATTTTATTTCGTTATATTACTAAATCATCGCACCTGGTAGATTCGTCTAGGTACTATAAAACATCTTCGTATACTGAGCGGCATCGTGCTTGCATCGAAGTAGTTAAAAGAACGAAAGAATTAAGAAAACGTCTCTCCCATAGTGGATATATAAAGTAGGTAAGAGCCGCGGGCCTAACAACTTTCCCCGATTGAGTGCGCTGACTTCAACACTTTGTAAGTCATTGCTACAGCAAGTCTGCTTCAATCTTTACATCTGGGTCTATCTACGTTATTATGCATTTCTTACCAAGAAAATTGATTCATGTTTAGAAGTGAGTTCGATAGTAGAAATTGTTATAAATGATATTGTTTTAATGTGTATCCTTAAAAAAAACTAACCTCACTTTAAATATCCTTCGTTTTTATACCGAACCAAATTATAATCATCTCATCTTACATCTTCCTTCACAACATTCAGATCTTGCTTACCTACTATTAATGAATGATGATTCCCCCGGTGTATATTCTAAATTATCTATGTACATATATGCTACATTAACACGACCTAATTCCTGTCTTTATGTCATAATGATTTATAATAATTTTTGATTTTTAAAATGTCATCCCTCACTAATGCAATCGTTCGCGTCGAGGCAAATATGTAAATATTCTGAAATATCAACATCCTAAATGTTACAAATTTTGACATATGTATTTAAATATCAACCGTGGATTCGTTTCGAATATAAAAGGCTATTCACCTGTCGAGAACCGTCACTAACAATCACAATTCCAAGAAAACGCGTGTGTTGGCGCTTTCTGCGGATCGATTTATAATATTCCAAATCGATATATTCCTAAGATACTCATTAAAAAGAATACTTATCCGCAATGGTTTTCCTTCAAATCATTAAGTATCATGAAAGAAAAGAATAACATAACAAATGGAAGATTTAGAAATGCGATGGATTGCTACTAATATTCAGTAACGCGTAGACTATTAAAAAGGTCTATTGACTTTGACCAATTTCTATAATTACGTCAGTCAGGTTTAAAGACTAACTCCCAAGTTCTTTTGGTGGTTTTTTATCAAATAAGAAGTCAGGCAGGACATTGCCAGTACGAATTAAATACGGCAATAGTACTTGTGACGATCCACAAGTAATTTCCAAGTTTCTTTTTGTTTCTTTTTGTATCTGTTTTTGAATCAAATCAGTCGCCTAGTTCTATTGATATTGACAACGACAACAATACTGCCTTTACAATTAATTATGTTACTAGTAATCAAATACTGGACACTCTTAATGCTCTTGATTCTCGAAAAGGACTTCGGCCTGATGGTATACCTGCAGTATTTCTGAACAAATTCGGTGCAAATTTGACAGAACCGCTATGTCTAATTTTTCTGAGCTCTGAGCTTCTGAGCTGCGGGCGCTATCATGGGGTGTAAAAGAATGCTCAGGTTATACCTATTCACAAGGGAGGGGATAAATCTGAAGTTACAAACCTATTTCACTTTAAGATCAGTTTGAGAAAGTATTTGAATCTGTTATTTCCCAAGAACACAGTACATCAATACATCAACATGGTTTCTATTCAATTTAGTCGCTGGTTAGTGAGAAATTGAAGACTATATCGCAAAATATTGTTTAGTGATGAAGCCTCCTTCACCCGAATACCATAAATAAGAAATTCACATTATTGAGCACTTGAAAATCCAGGGCCAACTAAGGATTCCAGTTTTCAAGATAGATATTCGGTGAATGTTTAATATTATTGACGATCGTCTCATTAGTCCGTTTATAATCAAACAACGTCCCACCCTCGTTCATATTTATGTTGCTTGGAAAATTACCTTCCAACATTACTGGATAACGTTCCTATTAATGTAAGACGAGGAATGTGGACACAGCACGACGGTGCTACTCCACACCTTGGTAGACAAGTAACAGATTTTCTTAATCAAAATTATACAAACCGTTGGATTGGAAGAGATTCAGCAGTTACTTGGCCAGCAAGATTATTAGACTTAAATCCACTAGATTATTTTTTATGGGTAAGATTGAAAGGTTTGGTTTATACAGAAACACCTCAGTACAGAGAAAAACTTTTGCTACGATTATTAATGTCCCAAACATTATTCGTACTTATCCTGAGACTGTTAACAGAGCTGCTTCTTCAATTCTAAAAAGAGCTAGAATATATATACAGCAATTGTAATTTGAATTGCCGTATGCCCATAAATCAAATTCATATGCCTTGTAGGATACCTGGGTATGTTGAAATTGATGAAATTCTATTAGATTGTTTAGTATTTTGTAAATAAAAAGGACGTGATTAAAAATGCGCCGATTCTCCAAGATTTCCAATTTATAGAAAAGTGTGTTTGATTGAATTGTATGTTGTTCAAAATGTCCACCCAATTGCTGTATATATATTCTAGCTCTTTTTAGAATTGAAGAAGCAGCTCTGTTAACAGTCTCAGGATAAGTACGAATAATGTTTGGGACATTAATAATCGTACAAAAAGTGTTTCTCTGTACTGAGGTGTTTCTGCATAAACCAAACTTTTCAATCTTACCCATAAAAAATAATCTAGTGGATTTAAGTCTAATGACCTTGCTGGCCAAGTAACTGCTGAACCTCTTCCAATCCAACGGTTTGTATAACTTTGATTAAGAAAATCTCTTACTTGTCTACCAAGGTCCGTGGAGTAGCACTATCGTGCTGTATCCACATTGCATTAAGAGGAACGTCATCCAGTAATGTTGGAAGGTCATTTTCCAAGCAATGTAAATATGAACGGTGGTGGGACGTTCTTCGATTATAAACGGACCAATGAGACAATCGTCAATAATACTAAACATCCACCGACAATCTATCTTGAAAACTGGAATCCTTAGTTTGTCCTTAGTGCCTAACAATGTGAATTTCTTATTTACGGTATTTCAGGTGAAGGAGGCTTCATCACTAAACAATATTTTGCGACATAGTCTTCAATTTCTCATTAACCAGCGACTAAATTCGACACTTGATGATTCTAAAGCTTGTACAGGTAAGATATGGTACGAGTACAAACCAAAATTGTGTTCTTTGTACTCTCATGCACCCTATATTAAGTCTGTTGGATATTCTACGGACACTAATAGAAGATTGAGCGTCTACCGTATAAAGTTTTGCTTCTTCTTGAGCAGCCAAGCTCTTATTGCACGGGACGTTCAGAAAAAGCTGCAGGAAACTTGCTTATTCCTCAAATGCGGCTCGTCCATTTCCATTACACAATCCATAAAATGAATATCGGCGTATTCTTCATTCGATAAAATTAACATACGATATAATACCTCCATGTAAACATATGAAACTACCTACCGCAAGCAAATACATGATCGTTCCGAATTATCTTTTGCCTAGTCCCTGCCTTCTTTATTTCAACGATGTGAATTATCGAGAACCAGCTCACCATAATGACCCGAGATTCACAATTATTTTACGTCAAACTTTATTCGTCTCTCGTCTACCTTCCATTATCTCCCACCCAATCCTTGGTTACGCTTATTACATTTTAAACTTACAAACTTTTTATTCTATGTAGTATGAAATCATCTAAATCGTGGTTATCCCCCTATGTGAAATATGAAATGTTAAAGGTGGCTATCGTGCAAGCATGCAAAGAGTGGCCGACTAGATGTATATATACGTGTGGTGTGTGCAATTATAATCGCCGTCTACTAACGAATATTTATTTACGGATCGGAATGTGAACTGGTTTACACGCTCGCTTGCTAGTTCACCGCTACCGTAGTATGGTATCGATTATAATGACTAGATAGCGATTCGCGAATCTGTCGTCCATTCGCAGAAATCGCAGTACGACTGGATTGTGGAAGATTAACCTGTTATTGAGAAAAAATTGATATATTAATTTGGGTAGCAGAGAGACAACGAGAAGAACTGAATTGAGGTTAAGTTAATAGGATTTGCTGGCGCGTGTTTATTTCTATCAAGTACATATTTGTATAAATAAAGTTCATTGGGTATTAATAGAATTAAGTGATGGAGTAGTCTTTACATCCAAACCGATTGCTAACTGATTTTTAACTCATATATAAAAAATTGTTGAGAATATACTGGGTAGAAGGACTACAGGAACACTAAACTTTGCTAAATAAGCAACCTTTGAAAAGGGAGGAGTTGTTACAAGATGTGTTCGGTATGAACCAAAAGAAATAGGATTTGAGTTGATCAATTAACTATCTTAGAAATGAAGTGCCGAGGTCAGAAGTGACTGGATTTGAATGTTTCTAAGAGGAGTAAAGAATTGGTGCAAAAATACCATGTAGAAGGCTACAGGATTATGCAGATAAATATGCAACGTTTGAAGAATCCAAGATTTGTTCCAAGACCTCTTTGGCCTGAAGCAAAAGCAAATTGAAGTTGAATTGATCAATTAACCATCTTAGAATAGATATGTACAAGTTAGAAATGTTAGGTTTTATACATTCCTCTGAGAAGTAGTGAATTGGTACAAAAATGCCATGAATTAGGATTACAAGAATAAAACGATAAATAAGCAAGCTTCGAAAAAACCGGGACTTGTTCCAAGGTGCACATGGTATGTACCAAGAGACAATAGAAGTTTAGTTGATCAATTAATTATCTTAGAATAGAAATTTACTAATCAGAAGTGAGACGATTTGTATGTGCCTATTAGGAGTGAGGAATTGATCAGAAAATACTGTGCAGGGCCACTGTAAGAGTATCCATACAAGATGTATGAATACAAGATGTGCTTGGTATTAACCAAAAGAAACTAGATGTTGAGTAGATCAATTAACTATTTTAGAATAAGAATTTACAAATCAGAAGTAATAGGATTTCTACCTTCCTATGAGGAGTAAGGTATCGGTCCAAAAATTCTGTATAAGAGCTACACGAGACTACATATGCACCGTTTGAAGAAACCAGGATATGTTCCAAGATGTCTTTGGCGTAAACCAACAGTAAATAAAGTTCCATAAAGTAATGATCTCAGAATAGAAATTTACATGTTAGAAGTGACACGATTCGTATATTCCTATGAGGGCTGAGGAATTGATCCAAAAATTCTATGTAGAAGGACTACAGGAGCTTGGAGGTGAATCGGAAACGTTTGAAGCAACCAGGAGTTGTTCCAAAGAATGTATTTTCCGTTCGTTTTTGCCCATAAATTTCTTTGCCTGAATCTTCTAAGTCCAATTTCGAAAAATATGTGAACATATGTGAAGGAGGAAAAGAATTTGAGCGCATTTTTACAAAATCAAAAGTTGAGAACATGACAAGAGGAGGAATCTGATAATCGAATAAGTTGAGAACTAAGAAAGATGTATCATAGGTCAGATACCAGAACTTGGTGAGGAATATATTACTAATCACAAGAGACTAGCGTCGCGGAGGAACAAAAAGAAAATTTGAAGACCCAGAAAGATTTTAGTAAACGTCAGTACATAAAACCAAAAAAAAAAAAATTAACGAACACCAAAAACTAAAAGGCATTACTGATCGTGAGTGAAATAGATAAAGAAAAATTGTACATTCATATCGGGTCTCTAAGACAACATAGATCTGTCAGTGATGATTGATTAGCCGTCAAAATTTCCCGTCACGTTTAGGATTTCTTTAAGAACCTGTCATGCGTTTCCCGTTGAAATCGCTGCGTCTCCAGTATTCAACCTCAACTCCCAGCTTCGTACGCCATTACGTGATATGCCACCCACCAGAGAAGAAGAAGGAGGACAGACAGAAACGCCACCCGAAGGTCATCAGGGTGGTGATGGTGAGACACGGGGAATCCGAATGGAACGCAAAGAATTTATTCACCGGCTGGTACGACACGGACCTGTCCGCGAAAGGCATCCGGGAGGCGCAGCAAGCAGGCGCGACCTTAAGGCGGCTGCGCTTCTGTTTCGATAATGCGTTTACGTCAGTCCTCACAAGAGCCATAGACACCTTACAAATCATCCTAGCGGCCGTCAATCAAAGAGGCATACCGATTTACCGATCGTGGAGGCTGAACGAAAGGCACTACGGGGCCCTGACTGGGCTCAACAAGCAGGAAACTGCTAATAAGTATGGCGAAGATAAGGTAAGTTAAAGAATCTTCTAGTAAAAAGACATAAATTTACTTCAATACCTTGTGGAACTATGTCAAAATACTATAAACTGCGTACTTCGTCATATAAGTTGATCGTCAGTAGAAACCAAAGAGTATTAAAGATCTCCAGCTAAGGTGAAACCTAGATGGATTTGCCCTGCACCAAATCACCAGTGAATTAACATTGATTCACCTAAATCAAATCTCTGGAAAAATTTACTTAGGTGGTACGGGTACTTATTTCTATTATTCATTTCAAACCACCCCTCCTATTTACTTATATTCAATACCTCAAGACTACAAGACTCAATACACACTGACTTGAACAAAATTCAAAGTTCCACCGAAGAAGTCCAGAATATTAATTAACATTCTTTGAAATCCCAATAAAGAAAATATTTACAATAGAAAATCATAGGTATGCATCAAAAACAAATTGAATGTCAAATTTTGCTAACACACTCTAATGAATTTCGGCAGCTTACAACTGCCAAGAGATAAGCATATTCAAGAGGAGTTTGCACTGCATCTCTTGCTTTCTACCGCTTACCAGAACTTTCTTTCAGTATCGCTAAACTTTTAACACAGTCCAAGTTTTATCTTAGCCTTTCCTTAAAGCCTTTAACATGTTCGCTACAATGAGCATTATTGATGGCTCTCAAGATACCTACATATATATTTGACGCTGTTCTATGGCCCATAGGTTTAATTTAGGCACTCTTGATCTGACGTCTTGCACGAATATCTTTAAATTTGATTAGGGTACTTTGACAATGTCATTATGTTCAGAATGATTTGTCAGATGAATGGCATCTGTTATCATTTCGGCAAAGTTTAAGGTTTTGTTAGTATTGCGTATTTACTAGGTACCTTAAGTAAAAAAACCGGAAGGAAGTGCTTTAAGTTTTAAAGCTGAGCTCAAAAAAGAAAAAAAATATTGGTTGGGAAAATCAGAATGGACTTGTAGTCGTTATGCGGGAGGACAAAAGGGAAGTTTCTTTCCTGGCGGCTAAATATATAAGCTTCAAAGATAGAATCGAGAAATCTTAACCTCTATCAATCCTAGAATACAACTTTGGAAAGGAAGATGAAGAATCTTCAAACAAATTGGCCAGCTTTTTCTGTCCCCTCAAGAAACAGATGGGACCATAGATCGTTTTTGAATTGTTATTGAATACTGCTGTCGTTAACTCATGGATTATTTCCAACATTTCGAAAAATGAACTTTGAAAGCATTCAGAGAGGAGCTACTATCGGAACTGCTGCGTATTGAGGAATCAGGTGATGTTGTCAATCAAGAAAATCATTAATTGATAAAAAGTGTACAAAAGATCATAAGCAATAGGAAAAAAACAAAGTGCTACCAGATGTAATATTATATTTATAAGATCAAAACATTTAGTTACAAAAAATCCATTGAGATGGCAAAGCGAAATTACTAATAAATACCATTAGATATCTCGAAATAGTTCAAGGGTTTAGAAATTTGTGAATGATCGTTTGTCCGGAAGCAAGCATGGGAATACTGATATTATAATTAAGATCGATTCTGATAAAATTTCTGATAGTAAAAGAGTATGCCAAGCATTCAGTAAGCATGTTTCAAGTGCTCCCAGTGAAAGTATTAATGCTATCTTCGGTCCACATTTATCTAGACTGCCGATGGATATTGCCCACAAAGCATTTTTGGCCGATTTCTATGGCTGAGGTTGAAGCCGCTATTAGTACGTTAAAGAATACGAATTCTTGTGGGTACGCTGGGATTAATATCAAAACTATAAAATATATTAAACAGGAAATTATACAGGCTATCGTACAAATCCTAAATGTATCCGTGCTTGTGGAGGTTTACCCCTCTTTCCTTGAAATTGCAAATGTAATTCTGGTCTTTAAAAAAGGTAACCCTACCTCTATATTGAATTATAGGCCCATATCTATATTAAGTACTTTTTCTAAAGTCTTTGAATCTGTTGTTTGTTCAAGAATTACTAATTACTTGAACAAATACAACATTTTATCTTCTGGGCAGTATGGTTTTCAAAAAATAAATCGACTGAAATGGCCAGTATTGATTTTATACAATACGTATATCATAACCTTGACAAAGGGCGATATGTTGCGGGTGTCTTTTTTGATCTGTCCAGGGCATTTGATAGTATTAACCCTAATTTTCTGCAGGAAAAACTCTATCGGCTTGGAATACGTAAACCTCTGCAAGGCTGGATAATTCTTTTGTATCAGACCGCAAAATGAAAGTGCTATTGCGGTAGATCGAATCGGAGTTATAGTCGGTTGGTATCGGTGTACATCAGGGGTCAGTTCTTGGTCCCTTGCTCTTTTTGCTTTATATAAATGATTCGCCGCAATTTATTTCGAATGCTCAAGGTAACATTGAGTATTATAGTATTATAGACCAGCATCAGTATTGAATGAATTCTCAAAAATCGGTCATTCAACTGCTACCACTGGCTGCAGTTTTCTTGACAGAATCTATCAGATGGTTGATAAGGGACAATACGTTGATGGATTTGCTTAACTTGTTTGGTGAATTGTGCGGAAAAAATTGTTCTGTACTGTACCTGAATAAAATGATATGCATCATTAGTTCTATAAGCAAGTGCTTAACTTTTCAAAGCCATCGTGTATCGATGGAAGACTTCTATCAATTGCTAAGACTGCATGCACTCTCGGTGTGCATATTGACGAATATCTAGCATGGGTTGTGAATCATGTTTGCGCAAGATTAAATAGTGCCTATTACGCTAAAATGAACGTATATTACTGCTTAGTTTACTCAGCACTGTCTAATAATAAATATTCTTTCTATTGACTTTCTTTCTGTTTATATCTAAACAACTCGCAGCTTATTTCCATAACATAACGTCACTCATTCACCTCCCAGGTTAAAGTGTGGCGAAGAAGTTACGATGTACCTCCTCCCGAGATGAAATCCGACCATCCCTACTACAGATCGATCGTCTGCGATCCCCGCTACGACAAAGATCCACAGCGTGCTCAATTCCCGATGTTCGAATCCCTAAAGCTGACATTGGAACGCACGCTACCCTATTGGGACAAGGTCATCGTGCCTCAGATCGCTAAGGGCAAGCGGGTTATAATCGTCGCGCACGGGAACAGTCTCAGAGGCATCGTTAAGAAACTGGAGAAGCTTAGCGATGAAGAAATAATGGGTGTCAACATACCCACGGGTATACCCTTCCAGTATCTGTTGGACGCGCAAAGTTTGAAACCGATAACGAGGCATAGGAGGTATCTGGGTGACGCGGAAGTTGTTAGGATGGCGACGGAAGCAGTCGCCGCCCAAGGGAAGGCCAAAACCAGTGAAGAAAATAAGAAGTAGCGAGGGAGGTTTGTTTTTAAATGTAATTTTATTATTTCTGGTGGTACATAAATTGAATAAAATGTGTTTTTATGGACGTTTTAGTTATTGATTATAATATGAGATAAAAGGGTTTTACGCCTTTCATAGAAGATAACATGTTCCGGTAATTATCGACATTATAGGCAGTTGTTAGGAATACTGCAGTCGGTAGTGCGATCTCGCTATGTAAACAAATTAACTCCTTGGTAGGCACGCGCTGAATAGATAGCTTCACGAATCAAATGCTCTGCGTTATACTGCACTTTAAAGTTTAAAGACAACCAATGCGTTTTAATAAATAATATCTTACTGTTAGTAGTACCAATTAGTAATGCCAATTTTAGATGAGTAAAATATTCAGTTGTGTACCATACCTTATGTATGGTATGTTCAGAGCGTGAAAGAATAATATTGTGCAACTTATTTAACTACTTCTATAGAGAACATGGGTAACTATTTTCAAGTGCACTACAGGCATTAATTTCTTCACCTATTGTTTTTACTTTGGATAATTCACTCTGTTCAACACATATTTGACAGATTGCACCACTACCTGTTGCCTCAAATATATGAATAATATTATAAACTATCGGTACTGTGGAAACTGGCCTAATTGAAAATGAAAATGTAAATGAGCCATTGCCTCTTGAGCACTAGTTTCTAGTAGAGTAATACCATTTAATAATTTGTACCTTTTCTTCGGTAGTGTACGTTATTATTTTTTAACGTAAGGTAAAAAAAATCAATTCTAGATCTTACGCGTCGCGCATTATTATTCGCTGGAATGCGACCGCGTGACTCGGGTGGCCGAACCGAGTAAGGGGTAAGTATTTAAAAAACGTCATATGTATTACATAAAATGAAACAAATTCAATTGCTGATTAACACAGAAATTCTTTTATTGATAAAAATAAAATAAGTAATTACAATATTTACAAGAAAAGGGAAGAAAAATATAATATAGGTACAATCGACAATATTCCTTATATATTTATTTCTTTTTATTTATATTACTTACAAATAATATATTAGGTAGCTATTATAGATCTACTATTTACTGTATATTTATGTATATCTCGAATAATATACATGTCAGTAACCGTTTAAAACACAATACGATGGGTAAATAAAAAAAGAAAAAAACAATGTGAAAGCACTAACGGAAAATGTTTAAATAAACAAATCCACGTTTTCTTTTTTTATTTCCGAAACGAATGTGAAATGTCAGAATTAGACAAAATTCATATTTCCCTGACGAAAATATGAAATTACAAATAAGAGAGGTGACGAAAAACAAGAAAGAAACAGAAGAAATCGAAAAGTGTATACGTTGTAATTCGTCTAAGGGGGAATATTGTAATATCTTCAAAAAAATTATAACCAGCTACACGAAAAAAATTTAGAAATTGCATGGGAATTTTTATGACTGTCCCTAAAAGTAACAACAGAATCCTTTTTGTAAAACTGTTTCGAAGATATTATTATGTACCTCTTTAAATAAACCACGTTTATATATATATATATATATACACTTATATATTTTTTTCACGGTTGCTGTAAAATATATTATCATTGGTTTCACTACAGAAATAAATGGATACTGTGTAACGTATTTGGCTTTAATTGCTTGATGTGTAAAAAAGAACCCACAATAAATGGGAACGACCAGAAAATTTTACTATATGCTTCTTTTGTACTTTGATAAGCTGGTGTTTTCGTGCTGGTTGCTGAATTACAAGACAAGGGTTAAATTTATTAAGGGGCTCCTCCGTTTTTGCGACCTTATAACCGTCGACGCGAGTCAAAGTGATAAGGTTGAAGACCTCATTTCTCGCCTGGATATCGCTTAAGGTATAATAAAACTGAAGCTATAAAATTCCTCCGCTTTTATCAAACGGTCGAGGTAAACAAATATATAACTTAGACGGCAGTCCGTGTTAAAAAGAAAAAAGAGAATTTGACATACCCCAAAGAAACGTAGAATGAAACGATGCAGATTTTTAACTAACCAAATGACCTCAAACAACTTGCACAGTGGTATAAGCGCTGAAAGTGACTTTCTTATCATTTTTCCTTTTGTTATTCTCATCCTTCTTAATAACGCTCTTCAAATTCGTTTCACCTCCGTGCATTTTATGATTTAATTCACTCAAACTACCCCATCTAGTTTCCGTCGCCTTATTAGCATCGATTTGTTCGTATCTACTCTGAAGATTAGATCCGAAATCTTTCAGTTTCCCAGACATCCCAAAGAGACGATTGGAAATTTGATTGTTCACCGCTGGTAAAGGGGCCGTAACGACCATAGCCGTGGGTTGGTACCTTCTATGATACATCGGGGAATTCCCCAAGGTCGTATCGATGTACCTGTAGGCCATTGGGGTGAATCCGCGCGTTTCGCTTTTGCTCCTTTGATTCTTGGACAGCCGGGGAACAGAATTCGTCCAATTTTCCAGGTTGACCCGATTTCTCGTAAGGGTACCGCCCAATTCGCCGGGAATCCTTTTGGGTTCGCTGTATTTAAACTGCTGATACGTGGTGAGTTTTGGTTTGATGTTCCCGAGGATATTAAAAGCCTTATTTAGTTTCTGATCAGTGGGATTCGCCGTTTTCTCATCCGGGTCGATTTTGGGCACATTAATCCTGACGTACTCACCCTTCAAGACATCTTTCTGTTCTATCGGAGGATCGGGTGCTTTCCCCTTGAGCCTCTTTCGCCTCTCGGGTTTCTTCGGTTCTTTCAAAAGATCATCGGTGGATTTCCAAACCTTCCTCAAATTGTTATCGGTGAAATTCTCAACGTTATTCTCTACGGTTGGTGTGGTTCTGGATTTGGACGAATTCTCTTGGGGATACTTCTTGAAATCTGGCGCATTTATGCTAATTATGCTTGAAGGCTCGTAGCTGTTCGCCAAGACGAGGTTGCAATTGGGTTGCCTCGAAATTTCAATGTGGGTAACGCCATTGTTATCTGTCCTTTGCAGGAGATTAAATTTGGCGTTTGTGCTAATTTTGTTTCCGTACGTCTTTTGGTTCGTCACCGCCTTTAGAGCGTTGAAATTGGAATAGAACCTGTTCAAGACGTCCAAATCATCGAATTTGAAGACCAACACTTGCTCCTTGATCACGAAAAGGAGTAAATTGGGAAATTTTACGTCTGAGTAGCAGACGCAATTGACTAGATCGTATATTTCGTTACTATTTACACTAATGATCGGGGTTTCCTTTTCCTTCTTGCTCGTTGAAGACGACGAGTCCACTTCGTCAGAGTCAGAGCACGCGGATCCATTGGCGCTGTCGGTTTCGCTCTTGGGCACTGGATTTTCCAGATGGTGGTTGTTGATTGTAGTGAAACTATCATCACTGGATACTATTGAGAGACTATCAATATCTGATTCGAAGCCTTCGTCGGGTGACGATGCGGATTTTAGGTTGGTAGTAATGGCGGCAGTTGGTTTCGAGGCGCAAACTAACTCCAGTTGGCTCTGGTGAAGGCGCAAATCGTATTCTGGGTGCGGTGGCCTCTTCTGTTGGGATTTTTCGACTATGGTGGTCAAAGAGACGGTGGAGCTTTCTCTTAGTAAGAGTGTTGCAGTGATTGTCATTTCTGAATGGCATTATCTGGAAAAAGAGAAAAGATACATTGTTAAAAAATTGTTATTATTCATATATTAATTGGTTTAAACACTAGACATATATGCATTTATTCATTTGCAAATGCAAGATGCAACTTTTGGTTTACCTTGAATCTTAAATTTTTTCATCCACTAACAATAAGTAAAATAGTAATAATTGAGGGATCTTCATTTGCAGTTTCCACTCTATATGATGAACCATGGTGTAGATATAATGCTTAAATACAATAATTTAAAGAATTTTCAATACAACTAGTTAGTTGATGACATTTCAAATAAGCACTTTTAACATTTAAATAATACTGGTCATTTCTATGAATGAATTTCTTACATCATTGAGTGCCTAAGAAACGATAACTTTCAAAATTATCGTCGAATATAGATTTTGCTTTTTAAATCCAATCAAAACAACTATTTTTTTGCCCTAATATTCTCTCATTCAATGATATCAGAGCAAGTATTCTTCAATTTCTGCTCTTGGCACTTGGAGCATACATAATTGGCCTGTTTTTGAAGGCCAATTAATGTTGCTAACTTAGAAATGAACCTCATATTCGCTACCTTTCCCCTTATAGACATTATTGGTGTAAAATGTACCATAACTTTTTATAATTTTTATATCTTTCCCTTGTACATCCCATCAGATGCCACTGCGAATGAGTTTGAGGATTTCTTTGAATTATTCGATCAAGTTATTTCTGGTTTTCGTAACGCTATTATTACGGGTGATTTTAACTGCACCCGATTTGTCACTGATAGTTTTACAGACCCTAAGTCTAGTATTATAAAATTCTCTATGGATATGTAATGGCTTTAAACAACTAAATTTGATTCTAAACT
The DNA here is from genome assembly GCA_031763485.1 of Osmoderma eremita. Lineage (NCBI taxonomy): Eukaryota > Metazoa > Arthropoda > Insecta > Coleoptera > Scarabaeidae > Osmoderma > Osmoderma eremita. Next base: position 286,127 of record JARFOC010000675.1, on the reverse strand, counting down.
GTGATAACAAAGCGCTGGATTTTGTTATTTCTGATTTAGACTTTGAAATACTACGCAATCTGTCAGGTACCATCTCGCAGTACTCGTTACCTTTTGTTTAAAATCTACTTCTTTCACCAATTTCCAGTATAATCACACAAAATCCTATAACATTATAAAAGCCAATTTTCCGCACTTACTCAATCCTATACTTCATGCTTAATGGGAGAACTTGGACAATTTTATTAACGTATTACTGACGTGGATGCGATGCTCTACAATATCCTATATTCTATTTTTGATGTCTATATTCCTACCTACAACAATCGGTCTCAAAGTTATCTCAAATGGCATACAACAGGGATTATTTCCAACAGCAAACTTAAACAAGAATGCTTCCTGCATTATCGGCATACCGATTGCCCTAATTCCCTATTGCAATTTCGAAACCTTAGAAACTTGTTTAAGACATAACTCCGTCAGAAATATTGCAATTATCTCAGGGACGTGGAATATTCTATTATTGGATGCCCTAAACAATTCTGGGCCTATATAAGAGACAAGAAGAAGCAAACCCGTATACTAGGACAGATACTCTATGGAGATGTCAATCTTGATGCTTCGCAAGATATTCTTAATCCATTCCCAAATTACTTCCAACATCCATATTGATACAGTCACAGAAGCGATGTTCTTGTCGCCATTAAAAAGCTTAAAGATCAACCATGATGAGATGTTTTCGGCAATTTTTATCCAGGATCGTACTGATGTCTTAGTGATTCCATTAACTAAAATTTTTAAATTTAATTGGATCATACGTGTGTTGAAAGATGGTGATCATTGTGATGTGATGAACTACCGACCCATCACTATATTAACAAACTTTACTAAAGTCTTTAATCTTCTATTCCTTACATTGCAACCTCTGGTGTACTTCAAGGCTCAAATCTGGGACCTCTGTTGTTTACTATGTTTGTTAATAGTTGATATCATTTCCTCGCAGAAAGTGTTTTTTGCAGACGATCTAAAGACATTTCGAACTATAGACAGTATCAACGATCGTAAAGTGTTGACGGATTTAGTGAACGTTTCTGGGTGTGTGCAAATATAATAACTTTCCTCTAAATATTTGTATGTGAAAATGCACTAGGATACTGAATTGGAGAGATTATACCTACGCTACCATAGCGATTTTCAATATGAGAAGAAGCCAAACAATTAAATTGTAATAGAATCTATGTAAATGTCACGAATACCATAACAGAAATTTGCGAAGGTATCTTGACCTTATATACAGTACATTTGAACGTCTATCGATGCTCGTAACTGGGATTAAAATTGTGTGAAGGTGAACACAATCATTACACACTCTCCATACAATACAATACATAGGGTACAGTCCAACATTTCATTTCTAATAACATAATGTATACATTGTTACGGAATGCATATATTTAGCGGCATAAACATACACTTTTTAATCATCAATTATAAAGCTATGTATTCGTAACTGTACCTCTTACACATAGATACATACCTTGCCGTTGTATAATACAGTAAGTAACAATATTAAAATGCACGCTTCACTTGAGGCTATTTTGCATATATTACGTATAGATTTTACCTAAGAGCTTGTTGATTTCGTACTGGTAATCTAATATTATAATCAGGATTCCGATATTGCCGTACGAGCGAATACAAGGGATCGACAAATAGTTATACGAATACCTATGTTAATACACAGGCTGTTTTATAAAGAAGACGTGTCCGTAGCGCCTTTATTTATGAGCCGATTTTAATAATTGAAGCAGAAAATTAAATGGTTGGATGTAGGCTATAAGATCAGTTGATAAAATTATCTATGGCCCTTAAGGATTCACGGCCAAGTTTCTTTTTTAATTTAGACTATACTTTTTTATGATTCTGATCGATAAATTTAAAAAGAAGCGCCAAAAACCTTAATATAAGAACGCGCATCCACGATAATGATATTTGTTTACTACGAAGCAACTTTTGAATGAGTAACTGTCGAATTGCATGTAAATCAAATTACGTTTGCGGTTTTCATGCAGCTGAAAGCGCGGGAAAATGAGTGATTTAAAGCCGGAGCATAAATGGCGACAAAGTTCTTGATAAACGAAAACAATCAGCCAAAGATTGGACGGCTGGTGTATATGGATAAAATCCTTCATCATATTTTCAAATAAAATTCCTGTCAAACCAGTTCAAGTCGATTCGAGAAGAGGTGTTAGTGCAAGGACCGAATAAAACATCAAAAAAGTTGTAGAAATGGGGTTAATGGATAGACGAATCAGTTTCGATTATCTCCAACGAAATAGGAATATGGGAAGCATTGATTTTGGTAATTTCGCAAAAAGATTTTGAAAAAGTTGCGCAAGCTAGAAATTTACGAAGAAATATTGGCGGCTCCAGCTCATAATCAAGACCCAAAAAAAACTAGTGGTGAAACATGGGTGAAATCCCCCAGCAAGACAAGAGTCAATACAAAAACCTTCCCCACCCAAAAATTAAAGATGCAAGCACCCGCAAGAAAGCCGACAATTTTTCTTAAGATTTTTTCTAGGTGAATTTCTTCTGATTGAGTATATGAGGGAGGGATTCACAACGACAACAGGTGTACACAAAGTAGCAATTCAATGTTGCTATGTATACGCAAAAAGAAGACCTATAACTTTGCACAAAAATAATTTATTGCTCACAAAGTTCAGGAAGAAATCAGCAACTGCGGTTTTGTTGAGTTACGACACTTCCTTACAGCTCCGACCTAGTTCCGTCTCATTATCTCCTCTTTCTTAACCAGAAGAAATATTGCGAGCACATCGATTTCCTTCAGAAGAAGAACTAAGAGATGCAATTTCTGAGGTTTTTGAGCAGTTATCGAAAGATCGGGCATCGCGCCATTGTAATTGTTGAAGGGTTGTATGATGAAAAATAAAACTATTGTTTCTCTAAACCTTTTCCCTTCCAGTTAGGTAGATTTCATCTTAATCGCCCCTCATATACAAGGAATGCCTTTTATATTTCATGAATAGGTGTTCCAGGTGCTGCCATCTGACTAACAACAGACGCCTGAATCGTAAATTTCGCCTTTTTTGTCAGTATACTTACTCAGAACATTTCGACGTACAAGCGATATTTCTGTTACTAACAGTGGCTTAAAAAATCATCTTGGCAAAAAAAAAAGGAATTAACTCGTGATCATTTTCGTGTCATTATTTTTTACAGAGTCCTTCGTGGATTATGGCGACAATAGTGCATAGATGAACTTAATTCAGCATTTGGCGATGAAGCACTATCAAAAACTAGTGTATACCGGTGGTACGCCGAATTCATTCCTGGCCTTACTTCACTCACTGACAAATTTCGTGAAGGCCACCTAAAATCAGTTGTTGTTCCGAAAAACATTGATGCTATGCGTGAACTGATATTGCAAGATCGGCATGTGACGATTCGTGAGATTGAGGTATCCTTGGGCAATAGTGGGGCCAACATACGTTCAATATCGCATCAACATTTGGCCGTCAAAAAAATTTGTTCGCGTTGGATTCCACATAATTTGACAATCGGCCAAAAAAACGCCCGTGTGGATTGGTCGAACGAAATGCTCCAAAAATACAATCACGACACTTCAAAACATGTCAGTGCCATCGAAACAGGTGATGAATCATGGATCTACGCCTATGAGCCCGAAAGTAAACAGCGGTCTGTATGGGTCTCTCATGATCCGAATCCAATCCAGTTTTTCGCGCACGAAGCACTTCGAAGCAAATGGTCGCCTGTTTTTTTAGGGAAAATCGGGCATGTAGCAACTGTACCATTGGTGCAACATCGGACGGTCAATTCTGAATGGTACACAACCATTTGTTTGCCAGAAATAAGGGAAACCAACCAAACAAGAGAGTTTTTGGCAACTGAAAAAGTTGAATTGATGAGTCATCGGTCGTACAGCCCCGATTTGGCACCCAATGACTTATTTTTGTTTCCGCACACCAAACAAAAATTACGTGGTCTAGGTTTTTCGACGGTCTAACAAGTGGTTGATGCTTTGAAAATGCATATTTTGGAGGTACCTCAATCGGAGTGGAAAAAGTGCTTCAAAAACTGGTTCAAGCGCGTACAAAAGTGTATTGATCTTAATGGAGAATATTTTGAAAAATAATAAAGCCATTTATTATGATTAATTTTATTCCCGCATTATAAAAGGCATGCCTCGTATTTGCCCATAAATTGCCTTGATGTCTGACGCATTAAGAGCGTAGGGAAGTATTCATTATGTTACTTCATTTCACCGATTGTAACGCCATCTAACGCATAACTCTACGTAGTACAGTGGCGGCGTACTTCTATTTCTATTAAAATAAAACGTATAAAAAGTAAAGTAATTTGTAATTCCTTTTTATTTTATATGTTTGTATAAATGTAATACCTTGTGTGTGATCCTGCGTTAATTAATTTAATATGTCTCAAACGTAATGAAGTTGTAGTGGCAGATCTCTCAATTGCATCGATTTTAACAGAGCACAAAGGCGTATCGTTAATTGCTTTATTTGGTTTGGGAATGATGAACATTTTCAAGACTTATTATAAGAATAAAATTATTTCCTATTCATTACATATCCATACAAGTCTACATAAACATAACCTTAGTGCTTGTCATTATTCATATTATATAAAACAGCTCTTCAGGTCTTAAAGGCCCATGGCTTCAATAATCCTCACTACGGATTTCCATTTTTTTCCTATCCTTTGTCCTTTCCTCCCATGCGGCGACTCCTACTTGCCTGAGATCCTCCTTCACTTCCTTGAACCACTTCTTTTTTGGTCTGCCTCTTCCGCTCTTACCGCCATGTCCCAAAAGGAGTGGATTCTTAGTGTGCCTGTAGTTGTCCATTCGCTAAATATGTCTGAACCACCGTACCCTTTGGCCTCGTATTCTTTGAATTATGTTTGGTTGGTTGTACATATTCATCACCTTCTTATTTGTTCTTCTTCTCCAATTCCCTTACATATCATGAACCCCACCAAAAATCCTTCTAAGCAGCTTCCTTTCGCACCTTTAATTTTTTTTTCTTGGTTTTTTGACTTAGAACCCATCGCTACCATACAATACAGATGCAAGAACTACCGTTTCGTACATCCAGATTTTTGTGCCTGGTGATATGCTTTTGGACCGCATTACATGTGGCAATGATCTCATTGCACGGCTCCACTTAGCGTTTCTCTATCTTCTTTCTATATCTTCACTGCACCTATTACTGATGGTTACCCCAAGATACTCGAATTGATCGAGCCTTTGAGAGCTGTACTGTCTATCATCCGTTTTAATCTTCAGATAATGTCCTTGTGTGTCTCCCTTCACTTTAAGCTCCAAATATTTTGTCTCTTACTCATTTATCCGGAGACCACACTTTTCTCCTGCGATGTTTTCCAACTCATTCCTCGATCTTGTGATAAGTGCGATGTCATCTGCATATCCTACTACCTGATGATTGTTGTAGTAAATCATCCCTTTCGCATTAATTTCGCTATCTCTTATGATACTTTCTAGCAGCAGGTTAAACAACATGGTGGACAGGGGATCACCTTGCCTTAATCCTCGATTAACCACGAAAGACTTTAATAATTTTCCGTTATTCCACCTTATTTTTGGTCTCGCCAAAAGTCATCCTAACCAGATCTATCAGCTTCCTTGGTAGTCCCAGTCCACACAGAGCAGCGGAAAGCCTGCACCTGTTAACCGAGTCATAAGCTTGCTTATAATCAATAAACAGGATATGCAAGTCTAGGTTCCACTCATAACTGCTGTGCACGAACTGCTTCATAGTAAAGATCTAGTCCACGGTTGATCTACCCCTTCGAAACCCTCCTTGGAGGGTTATTCATATTACCAGGTTAAAATTTTATTCTACGCTACTGGATGTCGCCAACTGTTAAAAAATGAAATCCGTAATACCAACACAATTGACCTACGGTCATTTACAGATACATTGTGTAAATACGAAGGCGCCACTACAAACTATACACATGACCTACCTGTAGCGACAAAAATGTCCGCTCCCTAATTATAATACACACTACGACTTATTGTTAGTTTATGTATACACGAGTATTGTATTGATGTAAAGGACAACCGCTTAGGTGTTTTTATTCTTACGGCACGAGAGGTTGACCTGCCGTTACGACGGTGTTAGGTAACATTCGTAATCCTAGAATGCCTAGAAATGCATTTGCTTTCAAATATCATTACCGAGTTCCACGTCTGTTGTAATTATCGCGCTGTGGTAGTGCTTTTAACTTAACCGTAAAAGTTACGTAAAAGAGTAAATGAAGAGGTGTATCGATATGGGAAGGAGACAATGATACTAAAATTTTAAGTGAGTATTGTTTTGATTACAGAGCGGAACAAATCAAAAAGGGAAACTTTTTTTTTTATTGTAGACAAGATAATTCACTACGTGGAATTCTATAAAAAAACTATGGGACAATATAATTTAATACCGGAAAATACAGTAATTAGTTGTTTTATTATTGTGTTACTTCCATCTTTCTTTAGTACTTTCAGTATAGGCTTAAGTAATTTCACACAAATTGTGGATATTAATTAGCTAGCTGTATTTCCTTTTACGATCACATGTTTTAGTTCGTTTATTATTAACAAATTGTCTTCCTATGCGTTGTACTGTCCCTGAAGAAGATTCACGAACAGTTTGCGATGACGTTCAACGAACTGATAAGCTGTTTGCGTTAAATAGAATTTGAGATAACTCCGGAGATCGATTTAAAAGTATATTGAAAGAAACAAAGTGTATTGCTGAGGAAATGGACGTGAATAAGGATTCCTAGAATAACTACTGTACAACAAAATCGTGCCAATACTCGGATGACTGAACCTATGGGTTTTTTAGAGTAAATATATATTTACCCTACCTGGATTGTTTTATTTCCAAGCTAAATGTTCGCTTTGATTAGCAAAACAATAATACAATAGGGAAACTACAGCAAATAATTCCAAAATTTTCACTTTGAATCTAATTTCCCTGATGAAGACATCACTGCAGCTGCTCACAGTTACTCCGCAACAACAGCTCTTTCCGGAGAGTTACACTTAAGAAAGGAACTATGGATAAAACAGTTCCATACAGCTGATAGTCCGATGAAAGCCTTCAAATTAGCTTCAATGTTTCCCAATATTCAATGTATATTGAAAATTCTTTGCGTCTTGCCAGTGACAACTGCCACTGTGGAAATGTCTTTCAATACTTTGAAAAGAATTAAATCATATCTGAGATCGACCGTGGGTGAGGGGAACTATTGTATGGACTCAGCATGATGAATATAAATAAAAGCATAGAAGTAGTTCCTGAACTGGTTCTAGATCTATTTGCAAAGGAGCATACTCGAAAATTGCAATTATTTAAGCCAGTTTTACTTTGTTCTTATTTTATATTTACTTACTTTTTCCTTTCTTTTGTGTGAAAATATGTCTAAAATTTGAATTAATTATGTTAGAGCTACTATTAAGTTTACAAATCAGCAATTTAAGTTTCTCTATTTACCAACTAAATGTAGATTCTTTCTGAATCTAAGTTTTTAGATAGCCGAAGTCAAGTGGATGTTATCAATACCGATATTCAAAAGACTTTTAACCAGATCGACAATAGCGTTCTGATTGATAAGCTACGAAGATTATGAATTTCACCAGGTTTGCTTAATATTTTTAAATCATACATTATTTATTAGAGGTGTAAGATCAAACATAATAAATCCTACGTCAGGTATGCCGTGTGTTTGTGATGTTTATAACCGATATTACTGACACCTTGCACTGTGAAACCTTATTTATGCTGACGACGAAACTCTTTTGTAAAGTTGTGTCGTTGAGTGATTGCTGGCTATTGCAAAGATGCAGTGGTTTCACGGTGTGAATGTAATCGCCTATAGTTGAGCATCAATAAATGTAAGACAATGACCTATAGCCGAAAACAAAATATATTACGGAATGACTATACTTATTGTATCGTATAGTATACTCCAGCGTTATAATACTTTAAGGCATTAGTAGATTATTTTGATACTCAACTCACTTATGTTGAACACATCAACGATCAATGCTCATCGAATGTACAGCTTAATTTACAGAAACTGCGTAGATTTTACTGACAAGAGCTGTTTTTGATTAAATCAAAATTTGAGTATGGACCAATCATCTGGTATCCAGTTTATAATGTTACATGTGCAACATATTGAATCTATACAGAGGAGATTTCTAAAATATTTAATGTTTATTCTGGATGGAATGTACGCTGAGAGAGGCTATAGTTATTCCATTATGTTAAAAAGATTTAATTTTACCTCTCTGGAAATTCGACGTAATATTTCGTGCAATAAGTTATTATAGCTGCGTCCGTTTATTTGTTCTGGATTTGGAGCAGTGCAGACCAGGCGCGGACCTAGGAACGTTAAAAGAGTGAATAGTGTATGTTGGTGTAGTTTATATTCGAACGGTTGTAGAACCTTTTTTGTTCTT
>JARFOC010000675.1:260508-277500 GCA_031763485.1 Osmoderma eremita | reverse complement strand
TGAGGATGGCAACTTAGTTGCCGAAATACGTATCCAGGAGTTCTTCACTCATCGAGGTGGTAAGGGTGTTTTTTATTTATTTTTTTACACGCCTAATATGCCTGTTTAACATTAAAATAGCCTACGTGCATTTCGGCTATTTCAATTCTGATCGTGCTAATGGAAGTGCTACAAAAACGTTAGGACTTTATGTTGACGCTCATTCTAATCTCCAGATTCCTTCAATTCATGTTTTTGTAAGACCCCACCACAAGGATTCCGGTTCGTTTGGGAAACCGTCCCATGATTCCGGAAGGCCAAAGTCGGTGTACACCCCTGGGACAGAATTTTAGCACGGATAGAGCCAAATTCGAAAACGAGTTTGCGGATAATATCGGCCGATTCCCTCTTGTTTAGAGAATCTTCCGCGAGCAACAGCTATTACGCTTACCAAGCACAACGAGCGCAGGTCCTATATCTACCTGATCATCAAGCATGCTTGGTTTCTTTGCCCCTGGTTTCTACACAACGATGCCGAGAACCCCAATTTTATTTCCAATACTATTTCTTCTGATTCATACGAAATGGAGTGTTTATCTGCACAATACGCATGTGTGGGCCTCATTCAATCAGATACGTCCCTCATTGAAGATTTGGATGAGCATTTTGGACTTAGGACTATGTCCAGTTGTTCTACCAAACGAATTAACAGACGCTGCTTAGCTAATCTTCCTTCAGGTGACATGTTAGACGACATACCTTTGAGCCAAAGACAACAAATGTGATTCCAGCTTTTGGACGAAGATGGGTAGGAAGAGACGGCCTGTATTGCCCCTGCAAATGACCTCGAGGAATTGCAGTGACGAGTAACTAAAGGACGCAACTGAATCCTAACCAATTTAGAGTTTTTCGGAAGAGTACGAAGGACCTTCCGGCAGAGATGTCGAAATTGAGGAAATCAACTTTTAATTTCTTATTTGACTTTTTGCCTTCGTTGTTTCTTTATAAAGTACGTTGCTTGTTTGTTTGAACATGATTGAAAAATGGTAGCGTAAAACCCAAAATATATATCCGAAACCATCCATTTTGCGACACATTTCTTTAACATCCTGTATGTAGGTACTATTGTATAACCATTTGGCCCTCCAACTTCTAAGGTTGGACATGCAGCGTTGCTAGATATTTTAATGCAACGCTGTGCTTATTGTGTTAAGATGATACAATTGTTATTCAACCAAAATGATTTAATAGTTGATTTTACACTGTGCAAATCTTTAAAAGCGGATATCTCTTTAAGAAAGCGTTCAACAATTTGAGCAATGTTACAGAAAACATTATATAGAGTTGGATTTCTTTGGAAATCCAACAAGATAATTTCTTTTATTCCGTCGTCATTAAAAAAACAACTTTTAGAAACATATTTTTGAAACGGTTTCTCCTCCGAAGCATTTTTTGCCATGCCAGAAAATTCGATACTTCAAAATCATCCTTCTATTCCGAAGCGAAACTCACCTGTCCAATCTTTCACCGATTTCCAAGCATAGAATCCGAGCACTCAAAATCCCTCGGCAATCATTAAAATCCGATCATTCAAGCCGCAACATCAAAACTTCACGTCCAAAAGTCAACTGCTATATCAAGCTCGTTGCGAATGCATAGCGTCAAAAACAAAACACGACTTCTCGCTATCTCTCTCCCTGTTCTCTCCGCGCGAACAGATTCCGAACTAAACAGCATCCGATTCCACACACACACGTTAAAGTATCTACACCTATCTCGTGTTTACAGACTTGGGGTAGGATGGCAGGGTGTTCCCGGAAAAATCCGGGATAACTGCGACAACACGCAAATTTGTTACCGAAAAAAACCTTGTCGTTACTTTAGGCGCGTCGTCGTGTTGTGTTGCTCGCACGACGAATTACATTCACCGTCTGATGGACTGAACTCTGCAGGTACGACTAGTTTTCCGAACAGCGAACAGGTGTACTTCGTACCTGTATAAGTGGCAAGCGGAACGTATTGTATTTAGGTTAACGATACGGCCAAGAACGCCAAAGACCGCTCTATAGATGGTGGCAGGCGGTCTGGGGGACCATTAACCTTAGCGAAGAGAAAGAGTGCGTCGAACAAACCAGAGTTGATGAGCGCCATTCGCCAATTCACCATAAAAGACGACGACTTGGAAAGGAGAGATGGACGATTCCAACTGTATTGTCGCCGTTCCGCGCAACACAGTTGCTATAAGATCTTTGGGATCACGTATTTAGTACTATTAAATGTCCGCTTTGGAATAAAATAACATAAATAAAATAGAAAAACAAAATACATATTTATAACGTTTAATAATAAAAATTTACCACTTACAATATTACACAAAAGTATTTAAATATTAACATCATGAATGTTACAATTCCCACCGCCATGTGCTTTTAAAAAACATAAGCATATCTGATTTTAATTTCCTTATTTAATAGATTAGAGCTGGCGCCACCTGTTGTCTACGACTGGCACTAAAATGTAGATTTGCTACATGCTACGCCTGAAATGTATGCAACTTGATATAAACCAATTTAATGTGAGTGTATAACGGGTAGTATATATAAGCATTCATTGCAATTACATTAGCTTAGCTCCTTCACGTCCTTTCTGATTCGTTCACGAACTAGTTCATGGATTGATAAATGCGCAAGTGCCTGTCATGTACTGATCCAAGAACTTGTCCAAAATAAATATCTTTTGGAACGGGTTTTGTTGACCAATGCTGTGCATTAGAGACCCCATAGGTAATGGTATAGGTTCAAATGTAACGATGTGATTCATATTATATTTATATCAACGTTCAAAACAATATTAAAGTCGGCGTAAATAAAGTACACATTGTTATGTAATTGCAACGTTTGAAAAAAGAAATTTCTAAATCATTTTCCCAATTTTGTTGCTAATACATGAAATTATTACATTCTTTGGGGTTTTATTAATCTTACTAATTTGCAAAATCTGCCAAGACATTTTCAAAATGCATATTTACTGTACCCCCGTTGATACGTACCACCCTCAACACATTTTTACTTACCTGTTCCGAATTCTGCCATCTATAGCCTAATATCATAATACATTTCATTTAGCATAGGTGCAAACCTATAATTCCGGAATTATCCACCGATACAACAAATGGCGAAGTTATAAGTCATTAAAATTGTTTAAGTTTGGATTTATATCGAAAAATCAAAGGAAGTACTAACTAAACTAAACTAAAGGAATTGTAATATAAATTTAAAATACTCTATGCGGAGTTCTAGAATTTTACACTCAGGAGGAGGAAGAGTTTCACTCAGAGCCCTCTATTAGATAAAGTTTTGCGCTCAGATCCCCCTATTGGTGAAGTAAGCCCTGGTTTACACCAAAGGTTAGCGAGTTGTGTATACAACGTCATTTTGGAAAATGTTTGACAGCTGGAACACTTTTTAGCAAATATGGTAGCGGCGTTATTTGTTGTGATGCGAACCCAAAAATATTATATTTAATTGGGATGCGTCCCAGATTGAAGTAAATTCCTCCAATTAAAAAAAGGTGTATAAATATAATAGACCAACCAGCGTTTGCTGATGGAATATTGCATTCTCTGGGATATTATTAATCTTTATCATTATAAATCTTACTAATTTTCAATGCTTATATTAATTGTAATAATAATAAATTCCATCAAATATATCTGTAAGGGAAAACGAAGTACAGAGAGACCGCCAGGGACATCTCACGGCGAGGAGATGCAGTACGTGAATGTCGTGTGTGAATGTCTTGCGGGGACTGAACGCGAGCAGCAGGGAATAGAGTCAGTCGCGAAGTACGAGGCGATCTGTGTTGGCGTGGACTCTGTGTACTTCCCCTTTGTACTTATTAGAGGATACCATTTTTCTTATTTTACTTGGAGTGTTTTATTTTTTTGTATTAACATATCATTTCAATATGACATTTTCACTTACCTGTATCAAATGCTGCCGTCTGTAGTCGAGATATGGTAATAGTCAATTTCATTTAGTGTAGATACAAACCAATTAAATCATTTCCCTTACTTCTCGATCGATAAAAAAACGGTGAAAGCTCGAAATCGTTAAAAATGCGGTTATAATTGGCCCGTTTTCCTTGAACTCTTCGACGTTAGGACTTTCGAAAACCTCCTTTCGTAGGATATGACGAACAAGTTACATAGTCGGTTAGCGATATTACGTTCAGCATGACGTCATAATTAAAGGAAGGAAACAGGGGTATGCGACCATCAGTTATTTTTAGTGGTGACTGTGCGAAACGTTTGCCGTACATATCTATTAGGTAGTTGTTGCTACAATCGATCCAGTTTTTTTTTCTTGGTTTCTTAAAGCCTGGAAATTGAAGTCTGAGGCAGTCGTTGGGTAAATAAAAGATAGAATTTGGTGAAAATAAATTTTTCTTATTTTATTTGGCGTGAAATATAGAACTACATCAACATGCATTTTTTTTATATTTCGGGTTTTTTCCCAAAAATATACTTCCAGATTCCTACACATATATGTGGTATATATTTAACAATATTTGAACAATTTATAAAAAGAAAAATATAACGAACATTACGATTATTATTATTATTACTAATGCTTTTAAATGACTTAAATTTTTACATGTTTATTAAATATTTTGTGCGCCAATATACATTGACAGCGTCTCAAAATTACACTATCGATAGAAGACTCAAATGTTTCATTAAATGTTTTTTTTACACTAAAATCATGGGGAAGAAATTTATTTTGGATATTTTTATAATTTTTGGTGATTTGCAAGAAAATAAATGAAATGCACATTTTGGGAAAACATGAAGAACAAAGAATAGAGGATGTAGTTCACGTTAACTTATTAAATCTCTTTCTTAAACCTATAAAAGAACAGTAAATACTATTAAATGTATACACTACAATGACTACGAAAAATAATTAAAAAAGAAAAAATGTTACTCATTAAAAATAAAAATGACAGGAGAATATGAGCCATGTTTCTTTATTTTTTTTTTTTAATTTTTACCTATATTTTATTATGAACACGATGACAACAGGTGAACGCAAAAATATTTGGCAATTTGCATTTATTCGGAGCCAAAGTTAGAGATTACAACGAAATATTATATACAACCTGTAATTCAAATTTGATTTCATATGTTGCAGTTATTGACGTTAACTATAGCATTAACTAAAACAAAATGCCTTGTTGCCTTTTGAAATACTCGGAATAACTACTCTCAACTTTGTATCCATAAAGACGAAAATAAGAAGTTGGGAATTTTTGCGTTGAAGTGCCTAGATATTTTTATTGAACTACAAACAAAGCTTAAGCTAAAATTCAATACAAATACTTTTTTAAAATGTAATATAAAAATATAATCAGGAGAAATGTACTGGAGAAATGAAAAAGAAACAGTCGAGTGAAATTGAGGTTATGTTTATGGATGATTTTTTTAAATTATATTATTTTTAAGATGTACGCCAGTTCAAGCTAGTAGAAGTTATTAATTACACCGTTTTGTTACCACACCCAAAGTTAAAATTGAAAATAATGAGTCGTTTGAAAATAAGCGAATAAAAAATGCGATTCTAATGAAGTTAGTTACAAATAAGCTATTTTCTTTAATACCAACCGATGAAATTTAATAGATTTTAGCTAGATAATTGGAAATTACGTACGTCATGATTTTTTTTGCGTTGTACTCTTTTTGCAATACAAAAAAAATAGTTTAAATATGTTAAAGGGGATAATTTTGAAAAAAACTCTTACACCTACCTAACTGCTTATCGTTTTTTTTTTAACGGCAAGACTTCTATGTTCTTAAAGTGCATATTTTTTTTCAAAAAAACCCGTTTATATTAACTTCAAAATGGAAAAAAAGCTCTTCAATTTCGGTACTATCTTTCACTATTAAAACTAAGCTGATTTTGTGTGTTTTTTTTTATTTGTGTATCTAATTATTTTTTGCTAATTTTTCTAAGGCCAACGGATCAAAATTCTGCCCGAAACAGGTGAAAGGAATTGATACCATCCAAGCGTTGAAGATTTCCTCTTTTTCAGAAATTTGCACCATCTTGAAGTTTTCCTTTCATCATTTCCAACCACACATGGATAATGTACAACTATACCTTTTTTTTGTTGGTTTTGTTTTTCTAAGAAATGCATCTTTTTCATGGTAAAAAAAAAACTAAAGGAAAAAATTTCGTATTTGTCGCAAAATTCTCCATGTTCTTAGAGCACAAAATTTATTTAATACAATGTATCGTTATTATTATTATCATTATGCATAATAAAATTCCTTTCCACTGTGAAGACAAAAGTTCGCTTCGAAAAAAAAAATTAAAAATGTTTAGGTGAAAAGTACTAGGGACTAACTACTACAACCTTTCACATTATCTTGCACTTCTCTTCGCCCTGGGGATCCCCCTGTTGGTGGTGGAGCTCCTCGGAACCCGGGTACCCCGCCGACATCTCGCGGTGTCGCGATGAACTGCTTGAGTGTTGTCTGCGAATCCTGTGAAGGAAAATTCAAAAGATGGCGTTCAATGATATTGGTTAATGAAGGAACTATTAGATATATAAAGTACCACAATATATACTGAACTTGTTTACAGTTAGCCTGCGTACAATCTGTCGAAAAGCAGTGGCTTACTATACTCGGAAAAACTAAATTCTCTAAAACTCATATCAATACTTTCGCTATTAAATTGAGTGAAGTTAGCCACATTTATTCTTTTGTCAGTGCCGTGCGAGGGTTTTTGTTGGAGTATATTTGATTTAGGTATTTGTATTGCGCCTTACATGCAAATACTGTCTTTCTGAAGACACTTGAATTGATTGGAATACAATTAATTGTGAATAACAAATTTCTTACAATTGATATGCATTGATTTTAGGTGCATTATATTGAAAAAATTTGAAATTTGGGTTCAGGGCAACAAAATAAGAAAAAAACTTCATAGGAAGCTGTATCTACAAACGCTTCCTTAAATAGTTACAGTCCTTCAAAGATAGGAAGTGTTAAAGTCAGTCACCCCTACTGTATTTTGCGTTAAAACTTTTTTTGAGGTCGAATTTACAACAATCTACAATGGTTAACACTACCCTAGACGATGGATCGGCCATGGAAGAGTTGTTGCGTGGCCTGCACGGTCGCCATATCTAAAGCCGTTGGATTTCTTTGTATGGGGTGCCATCAAGCAAAAAATGTACGAACACCCGGTGGATAACGTTGAGGCACTAAAAAGTAGAGTTCTTCAAGCTTGTACAGACGTGAATCCCGAACACTGTCGATCGGCTATTTGTTCAGTAACTACAAGATGTAACGCCTGCCTTCGGACTAACTCCAAAAATATCAAGCAAAAATCTATAAGTCGGTATGGCTCCTCTATCCCAAAACGCCTCTACTAAAACAATATGGCCTCTGTAAAACAAGGTAGCCCAATGAAGACAAAATGGTCTCATAACACCATGGCCTCGCAACAATATGGCCTTACAACAAAATGGCCCCAAAACAATATCGCCCCACGTTGGGCGCCAAATTTTCTTGATACGCAAGGACGCCTCGACGAAATACACCAAATAGGGAGGATCAACCAAATTCCATACCATACCTGTGTCCTGCACTGGGGGGTGCCCATCGGCTGCAGTGGAGAAGGGAGTGGGTGATTTTCTAACTCAAAGACGTTTGTTCACCTACCGGGAAGACGCCACACGTTTTATTTGCAATATTGACCCTTGGCAGGTATTATCGCCAAAACGAGAAACCGGTAGGTAGTAAACGCGAGTCCGAAAAAAAAAAAAACAGGAGAATGGGAAAACAATGAAAACACTGTAGCCCAAGAACAAGTACCCGGAGTGTTCTGATAACACACCCTATGAGACCCTCAAGGCAGACTCTAGTTCAATCCCCGAACGATGCGGAGAACAAATTCTCAAAGAATTTGTTCTCGTTACTATTAATAATCTCATCTGTTCTTATTATGTATTCTGTTTTTCTCTTTTGCTGATTTTACAATAAAAATTACTTGTAAGAAATCATTTCCTTGGCAGGTCACAATTGTTTCCAAATTAATTAAATATAAAAACTGGATTTAGACCCTAAATCTTTGATGGACTGTAACTATTTAACAAAGCTTTGTGGATACAGCTTCTTAAGGAGTTTTTTTTCTTATTTTCGTGCCCTGAACCCAAATTTTAATTTTTTCAATATAATCCAGAAATAGTATAGTGTGTTTTTATAACGCCGGATTCTTTTCAACAAGAGATATTTATATTGTAGTCCTATTTTCGAAATGGACATCGCTATGAAAATATATTCGGTGCAATTGTGATTTTCTACAAGAATATTTTTTCCAAACAGTAATGGATTTACCCAAGATCACCTAACTTGACACCTTTGTAAGTCTTTTTCATCATTCCGAACGAAAATGAAACCGCAATTGTTAATTGGTTTAAAACGTGTTTAACATGAAAAAACATCAAAAATTGTCAAAAATAATTAACCGAAAAAGCGCCTTTTTGGGCCATATCGGTAATGTGCGATATGTTCTTTATACCTACTTTGGATTGTCCTGTTTGTTGGACCGATATGAACATTTTTTACAATATCCACACGTAATTTTGTAAATTCTAGCCTCTTGTTTCATTGCCGGTCTGTTGTTGAGGTTGCGTAAGGTGCTCAATGATTTATAAAAATAAATTACGTATCCGTTCTGACTGAACTAGATTTAATTAATCTATTTCACCAATTAATCGCGGACGTCTTATGTTTTAGTGAAAATATTGAACAAACGTCAAACGATACAAGAATCCCCTTCTTTTATCCGTATGTTATTCACTTCACTTATAAATTCCAACGAATTTTCGACTGTTAAACTTTCTATCTTACATGGGAGATTCTTGAATTCGTTGACTAGTCATTTGTAAAAATCGGAAGTAGTTGAATCAATGCCTCACACACATAAATCTCATCGCATTTCCCGGTTTGTGAATTTGTTCAATTTTTCGGAATTGTAGGGTTTGCACTAATGAGATTCCTTTTTAAACTTCGGACAATCTTTAATTGTGTTTTTAACATCTCCAATCGTGGCGGCTAGAGGGTTGTCATTTACCTTTGTATGCTCTTCGATAAAAACAATATTTGTTTCTCAAACTTTTAATAATTTCTAAATTTAAATTTGACACAGATGATTTGGTCTTCCCCCCCTCCTCCTCCTCCCCGCCCCCTCTCCCGAGAAAAACTCAATCTAATTTGGATAATAAATAAACTTTTTTTTACAAAAATGTTGCAATTTCAAGCGGATGAATTTTCCCAAATTTTAATCAATTATTTATGATAAAATAAAGGCTGCATTAAATACACAAATATTAATCATAATTAAAAAAAAAAAACGAAAATTCCCGTTAAAAAATTGTCCCGAAATCAATTCGATTAATACATTCAATTCGAAATGCAATTTTATCTTTGATCCTATCATTTTCAACGAGATAAAACAAAGTTATTTTAATCATAATACCGGGGAATAAAGAATTTATTAATTTTATCTAATTTTATCTATTTAAAATTGATTAAAAAAAGATAAAAAAATACAGTCCGAATTTGAATAATTTTTGAAAATTTTTTCAAATTCTAGAAATAACCAACTTCAATTTAAAAAATGCATTTACAAAAGTGATCTAGTGGCCTGAAAAATTTTGTTTTCGTCACGATATTTTAAGAAATATCAAAAAATAGATCGATGTCGAGTCCCTAGCAACAGTGCAAAAGAAATTTATTTAAAAATAAAAACCTCCACCGATTATATTTTCCGCGACGGTACGCCACTGCTTCCCTACCAACATGTAAATGATGTCACCCTCGCGTATTACGTAATTTTTATTATACGGTTCTTACTGTGTCAGGTGCTAAAAATAAATATTGTCTCGCTTAGTGACAATCTATTTGCGACAACGTTATAAGTAAAATACACCAAATTTGTATTAATGTACGCCACTGGTTTCGCGTATTATGTGCGGGATTTTGAAATAGAGCTTTCTATTAATACATCCTAACATCTAAACACACGTGCTCATAATATTTGCGACTCGAAACTTATATATGTATATATGTACATATATAGGTAAACTATCTGTATGCTTTTCTTTTGTTTGATTAAAACATTTTTGTTGCGCAATTATTAAAAAAAAACTGTGATTCAATAGTTAAACTTGGGTTATATTCACATTCCATCAATCGCTACAACACCTGAAATTGTTAGGCCAATGACCTCGAAGAGCGGTGCACAAGTAAGCTGAAAAAAAATTGACAGACGTTTCGAACAACGGTTACTTTGCCCTGAAGGTTATTTGTCAAACTTTTCGTTCGAATCTTGGAATATATTCTTGTAGAAGACACCACGATCAAATAATAAGCGCGTTACAAATTCATACATTCATTAATAAGAGAGACATAAACATGTTTTTGGAGGTCGAAGGTTTTTTGAATGAACAAATATTTAATTTTACACTGTTACGTAATACTTTTGTTTGTTTGTTTATATCGTTAGTGCAATTATTTTCAAGTATACAGGATGAAACTTTTTTTTTAAGTCGTAACCAGTAATTAAATAAAAATATTAAGGAACTGCAACAAATATGTCAATTAAAAAATCTACACTTTATTCACCGAACAGATGGAGTACAAAAAAAGCGCCATCAATGTGTGATAGGAAAACTAAGCTTTCTATTGGTTGGTAAGAACTCACGAATCAGTTTTGATCTCGTCTTTTTCCTCTATATTCGATATTTGTGTCTTTTTTTAAGACTATTAGCAAGTAAAATATAAAAATTTATAATAAATATACAATTTACAGAACGTCAAGCAGGCTGTTTGGTGTTTTTTTTGTAGTGTTGAAATATTAAAGGTGGCTAATCACATAATTTTTTGATTAGAATTTTTAGACATTAGATTATTTCTGGATGCTAAGGACTTTGAAAAATAAAAATATATAAAATTTAAGACGTTTCTATATTAACAAGCTGTGAAACATATATATTTTTTTATAAATCTCGCAACAAGTTATATTAACCAACGCCAATGATCTGTCAAACGTCAAAATATATAAAACTTAAAAACTCACCTTTCAGATACGGCGACTTCTTCGCCTTGCGCATTCAAAATCGTCGTAGTCATATTGTCGGACACAAACCATCTCTGACTCTTCATAACTAAGCTATTTGGAGGCTCGTGTTCCTTTCCCAAATCGGCCGACCAGATGGTAACGGTCGCGTTGGGGTCGATCTTCAGCGATCTGTGAAACTTGAACAGTGTTTCCTCTTCACCCGCTTTTCTAACCACTTGCCAACCGCTCAAACTCATTTCCTTGCTACTCTTGTTGTGGATCTTGACGTATTTCCCGTCGGGATCGACATCTCCAACTTCTATGTCGCCTTTCGAGGAACTAGTGACGGTGTAATCGGATAGCGAAGACTCCTGACTTTCATCTAGTAATGTTCGCTTTCTTTTGGCGCCGCCTCTAACCGGAGTCCTTCTTTGCGAAGTCGACCTGACTGACCTTGAAGCTTCTGCGCTTCCTGGCGGGGTGATATTCAATCTAGCCTCTTCCGACTCCAACATCTTCCTGTAGGTGGCTATCTCCAAATCCAGCGACACCTTAATATCCATCAGATCCTGATATTCCTGTAATTGGTGCGCCATTTCGTCCCTCATCCTGGCCAGTTCCTTCTCGAGCATATCTAGATCTTCGGCGTGGCGCAAGCGTTCATTTTCCAAAGTCTTTTCCAATTCTCTACAGCGGTTGGTCAAGATGGAGTTCTGTCCCTCCAATTCCGTAATCTTATTGGAAAGGCTATCGATCCTAGTACGGATCTGTCGCAGCTCGTCAATGGCCGCCGTAGCCGCTCCGGAATTCCTACTGGCCGCTGTCTGGAGGTTCTTGATCTTGTTCTCGTATAACAACTCGATTTCGTGGCGATTGTTTGCCATTTGCGCCTCATATTGGTCGCGGAGATCTTGCAAGGCTTCTTGCATCTTGGCCTCGTATTGCTCAGCGAGGCGGCCATCGATTTCGCTAATTTCTACTTGACGTTTAGTGCGAGTCTCCGAAAGTTGTTGTTGGAACACCTGTATTGAAAAAAATTAAGCATCTAAAAATTCATCATAATAAATTTCATAATCAAAAGGTTTCTACGTATTTTTTTCTATAAGTAACCAAGACAATATTGTGTATCATTATTCGATAGTTATAGAAGGCACTGTATACCATTATTACGGCACAATTATAAAAGGCACTGTATACAGATGAATTTAAACAATTGAAAGGCATCGTTTAGGTTTTAATATTAAAAATAGATGCGTAAACCAATGCTGAGTGCCACGAATTTTTCAAATGAACACGTGTAATTCGTGTAGGCGAAGATAAATAAACAGTGAGTGCAGATACACGTTTTAAATTACCAGCAGATGCGTCTAGATAGTAGCTTTCCTAGTTAAAAATAGATCAACAACATGGTGTTTATACTAAACTCTACCAGAAACGGCTGAATAACTTATTTCTCAAGAAATAAATGATTTATAATCACGTCAATAAGCAAGGTAAAAGAAAAATAGGATGACTCATTTTATTTATACATGTTATCTGGGGATCTGGTAAATAATAGAGAATGTAAACTGGTTGTAGATAAAATTATTTCCATAAATCCACATTGCAATGTTTTCCACGGTATTTGCTCAGTAATACCTTCTTAGAAAGTGCATTATTTTAGAGTGAAGAAATACGTTTGTAAAGAAAGAACATCCAGACGATTTGACTCAGTTGAAATCGAGCCAAATAGTTACCTAATGGCAACGCGGAAGTCAACAAACTCTCCTTGATTTCTTACTAGTCGCAATTGATTGAATACGGACCTGTTTACGATGATTCCAACCCATTTATTTTACGATATATTTTTATAACACCTAGATATTTTATTTATCATATTTGGGAGATAATTTATTTCGTAGAAATGAATCCTGCAAGCCTAAAACTATACCTGTTAGTTTTGCTTATTAGAATTCCATGAGTACTAGATTAGGAAATGAGAAACTTTTGATTCCGATATTACCGGAAATTGCATAACAATATCAGTATTAAAAATACGATAATTTATACAGAATGTAGTGCTTGAATCATTCCCAGATTACAAATTACAATTAAAACATCTGGTATTTTTAACATGTAATTATAATCTATATATAGATATCTTCGCATAATTATTGGAGGTATATTAAAGTTTAACGATTTAACATAAAACATGACGTATTTATACAAAATAAAAGCATCAAGGTGATGACCCAAATCTACTCTCATAGGTTTACAAACATCATAAATATTAAATCTAAAAGTGTGCCATTGCCAACAAGGAAAATCGACTAGCGCGTTGGTTTCTATGGAAATGATCGCGACTTCTATTTCAGAATGGATTTTGTTGAAACTTACATTTTACATGGATTACA
The DNA here is from genome assembly GCA_031763485.1 of Osmoderma eremita. Classification (NCBI taxonomy): domain Eukaryota; kingdom Metazoa; phylum Arthropoda; class Insecta; order Coleoptera; family Scarabaeidae; genus Osmoderma; species Osmoderma eremita. Next base: position 263,996 of record JARFOC010000675.1, on the reverse strand, counting down.
TCACTGATAAATATAAACCTCATTCTTAATACATTGTCCAAAATGCTATTAGAAAACTACGCTAAACATATTTGTATGAATGGCAACTTACTTGGTCTTTAAACGATAATTCCTCCCTCAAGCTCTGATTGTTGTTTTCCACATCGACCCTAGCCAAAGACTCCTCTTCGAGTTGCTTCCGTAACTCCTCAACCTGCTTTTTAAGCCTATCCCGTTCCTTCTCGAGGTCCCTAAGATCGGAAAATGCTTTCTTAGCATCCGATTGAGCTTGGTTGTATTTCAGAGTCAAATCGTTAGTACGTGTCTCTAAAACTCTAACATTATTATCTGCCAACAGCAAATCTTTGCTCTTCTTCGCTAAGGCAGCCTTCAATTCCTCGTTCTCATCCCACAACCGCTTGGTATCGATCTCTAACCGTGCCTTCTCTCTGTGGGTCTCGTCTAACAACCTCCTAGCATCGGACAATTCATGATCATACATAGATTTGATGTTCGACACTTCTCGGGTAACAGTCTCCTGGCTGGTCTGCACCTCCCTGGTCAATCGACTGTTCTCCCCCTCTAAATACCTCACCCTGTCGATGTAACAGGCGAGACGATCGTTGAGATTCTGCAAGTCCGCCTTTTCCTGGAGACGCGAGTGTCTCGTAGGGCTGAGGGGGCTCGCGGGCCGTCCCGCCGATGTCTGGGACGGCGTTGAAGATTTTTTGCTTCTAGTTGCCATACTTTCGCGCTAACTAATGCACTAAAACACTGGCGTATACTCTCCGGAAGTTCTTGGCGTCCCTATTTCGGTTAACCTACACGCACAAATGTAAACTGTCCGGTTCTATACCTAATTCGCACCTGTGCCTATACACAATAAAACTACGCCGTTGCTGAGGCCGACTTTCGATTTTTGCTTTCGCCGGGACGTCAATATGTTCTGTCGCCTGAATTCAACGGTTTGTACACAAGAAGGTAAACGCCGCATAAACTATTTTCGGTGATGATCAAGCCCGAGAATTATTAGGAGCGGTTAACGTAACGGTTTAGCTGGTGGATAGGTGGGGCATTTTTAAAAGACGACGCTAACGTTTCCATAGTACGTACACTGAAACAAAGATGCCGCCACTATATAAGAATATTAATTTTTTAATAAAATTGTGATTACTACAAACGGTTTTAAAATGCTTCACCTACTATATTCGCATTATTATTTGAATTGATTTATATATTATGAATAATGTAATAAATATTAGTTTCAATATATAAAGTGACGCCCTAGATGACGTCATTATTCTTGAAAGAAATTTATTTAATTTAGTTACTTGAAATCTCTTTAAAAATAATTGTTTGCTTTAGTAACAATTTGAGGTAATATTTATCTTACCTAACAAAATTTTTTAAGGCTTTATGTCCATTTATATTCAATTTACAGGCGCCCTCTGATGATTGCGTCCTACACTTTGCTTTTAATTTTGTAATATAGTTTTACAAATTGTTGCATTTATTTCAAATTCTGTTAAAACGTACATTAACAAACCCGAAAGTATTAATAAAGAGCGTCAACCATGAAAAAGTTTTGAATTTCTGAATCTTATTGGTCGCAATGCATATCCTTCATTTCCTTCTTCTAGGCATTTATACCACGTGTCCAAAAGTTTTTATTATTGGTTTTATAAAAAGGATGTATACGGTAAAAAGTTTGTGCTTTCTTACAAATTATTTGTGATGTTGTAAATTCAAAAAATAAGAAATCGTCTTAAATATAAACCACCCCAATTTTTGAAGATATCAAAAAATTTCATTTAAAAAGTTACAAATTCCTAATTATTCCCAAATAACATATTTTAAAATTTTCACTTCAACTTCTGAACCTAACTTTGAACACAAAATAATATATTTTATAAAGAAAATCCCGCATCATTGTTACAGGAATAGAAGTATATTTAGGTATGCCTAAAGTTTACACATCCCCAATGACATTTTAAAATAATAGGGGACGTGATAATAGGAGTGACATGAACGAACTGTAGAATCAAAATACCTTTCTCACTCCGAATTCTACTACAAAAGCTGAGTTCGTTTATTCAAATCCTTTTACTCCATATATTCTTCCAGTGTTTATGGCGTTCGTTTATTGAATTTGGAGTGAATAGAGTTAATTATTGAGAGTTCGTTTATAATGGAGTAGCGTAAGCAGAGCAAGCTCCACGCACACCGCGACTGAAGATGGTGCAAGTAGAGTGACGTGAGAGTGTAGGCCTAAATGTCAAACCTTTGTTGAAAAGATGCCACCAGGGGACGTTTATGAGATAATTTTTGAAATAAAAGATAACTGTCAATTAGTTCACTTGAGTTGTTGTCAGTTTTTATTCTCGGGTTGTTATCAAAATTCATAGACATCGGTACTACGGTATTACCCTGCCCTGTATCACTAAATATTTTTGAGGTTAGATAGATGGTTGAAAGAAAACACTTTATACCGTTCGTTTATATTAAAAACTCTATCTACTCCTTATCTCACTCCAAGAAAATCCACTCTCACTCTGTCACAAATACTCGAACTCACCTAAATACGTATTTTGGGAAGTTGCCATCCTCTCTGCTCTAGTGCATTGATTATACATATAGTCTCTAGGGATGGCAATCATATATCCATGTTTTAAAAGTATTGACATGTCACTACAAAATGTCGATATTTTTATATGGATGTGCTACGTCCAATAATTATCGAAAATGATATTTTCGTTTTCAAATAGTTCCAAAAGTGAAAGTGAATTAGATGCTTAGATAGGATGTCTACTATACCGACGGTAATTTTAAGTTGGCATCACGTCTAATACTCCTGCCGATTGCAACCCATTTTTGTATGTCTACCAACCCCCTATCTTGGTTTGAAAACGCTGCGTACTATTTCAAAACATGGCATTTTGGTGACAAAAGTGCTCCAGATAATGACGTCAATATTGCAATTGGTTTAAGCGTTTTTGAACCGGTGTAAAATCGCTTCAAATTACTTTTAAAGTTTGGGAGGCGCTTTTTGTAACTTGTGGCAGCCACAATTGACTTTACAGTTGTTTTGGCGACAAACGGGTCATCAGCTGTGTTAACGTCTCTTCATTTAAGTCCCTGTACGTTTAGAAATAGCAAGTAATTAAAATATATTATATTAGTGATATTACTATGTAGGTAAATATGGATGCCGATGTTATGATGATGATAATCAGTAATCTGCAAGCATTTATATTATAAAAATGTATATACTACTTTGCCTAAGCTCTCCAAAAGTAAATAAATATATTAGTCATTTTAGCGAAGGTAAAATTGATGACGTAAAACATGAAACCGCTTTAAAAACATGTTTCAAAACTCTATGTCGTGAAAAAACACCTTTATTTGTGTTAACTATCACTTCTACTTTCTTTGTTTTTCAATAATACTCCTCACTTTAATATTAATTGTATATTTAATATAATAGAACTCTTCCCTTAACTATCGTTACA
>JARFOC010000675.1:232699-254410 GCA_031763485.1 Osmoderma eremita | reverse complement strand
TCCAAATTCAATAAACGAACGCAATAAACACACGAAGAGTATATGGAGTAAAAGGATTTGAATAAACGAACTCAGCTGTTGTTTACCTCGTTGTTTTATAGTGATATATTTCAATGGTATGGTGGTATCATAAAATTCCCTAGTTCGGAGGATTTTTATGTTGTAACAACAGAAAATAATAGTTGCTGTCATTTAATTGTTCTGATTTGATGTCATATTCTTGTTATTTTTCATTTTGTTGTATTACTGTCCTTGTACATTTTTCGGTATGTCTTTATAAAGACATAAGTGATAATTACATATTCAATTTTTGGTAAGAATTGCCTTATTTTTAAAACAAATTTTATACGTACATATTACTTTGAAATCGAATTAATTCCCGCTACCATTATCGCCAATCCCTCAGTCACGCTAACTTATATATTTTGGTCACGTGGTCTTCAGTCGAGATTATTTTTTTTATATTAATCAAATTCATTAAACTATTTTCAAATGTGATTCGATTTTTTATTCGGAGGAGTGAGGTAGTTGTCCCTTATCATAAAGGCAAATTTCTATATTATTTATTTTGAGAATACTTTGAACGAAGCTTGTTGACGAATTTAAGAACGCAGCCATAAATGAGGTTATGTATTATTTGATTTACAACGTCGTTTTGGGAGATGTTTGACAGCTGAAACAGATATTAAGCAAATATGGCGGCGTCGTTTTCTTCGTTTGTTGTGTTGCGATGTCCAAAATATCAAATGGCCACGTCACACGATTGAAGTTAATTCACTCCTCCACGTTTGAAAACGGTTTAATGAATTTGAATATAAAAAACAATTTTGAGAATCAAGTTTCTGATTTTAATGATTTCTCAGTGATAATAAATGCACAATTCCCATATTAATTACTTAATTCTAAAATACGAATAGTAAACGATAAAATGCTCAATATATTCAATTAATTACAACCATAACTAATCCTATCACAAATATAAGTCGAAATCTATTCTATTTGACGTATAAAAACTGGTATTTTCTCCACACTTTCGCACCCAAACACCAGTTTTGAAATACCCCTCATTGGCCCATTTTAGCATTTGTTCTGTCGTATAAGGTCCGTCGATTTTATCCTTGTCCTGATTCCATTTAAATTCCCACATTAATTTTTTCTCCTCGGGGGACTTTTCACCTGCATTTCTATCTTCCGCCGATGAATCGCCCAATTTTTGTTTTTCTTTGTCTTCAAAATTATCTGCGTACATATCTAAATCTGGTTCTACTTTCTTGGCTTTTTTCGATTTGTTTTTGTTATTATAATTTTCAATCTAAAAACAAATAACATTTCACAATAATTTTAAGTTAAGCACAATTATGTTTACCTACTTTCTGTGTAATTTGCTCGTATGTTTCCTGATACACATCCATATTTCCCATATTTGTCAAAACTTTATCGACGAGCTCTGTTAAATCTGTTACTTCCTTATTAGTGTTTAAAGTACCGGCTTTTTTACGTTTTAACCGCTCGATGCTAGATAATTTCTCGCTGTTACCTCCAAGCCTACGTAAAGTTTTAGTTATACTTTCTTTTGGTCTCATATACGTAATTATGAGTTTGTATGTGTTAATTTCATCAAAATACTCTTCATCTGTGTCACTGTCTTCACCCAGCCCTTTCATGTCGTCATCTCCTATCTTGGCATTGCGTTTTATGTGTTGCCAATCAATGTTATCCAACCAATTGTCCCTTACTTCCTTCTCATTGTTCCATATAAAATGCCCCTGCTTGTCGAAATGTCCCAACTCCTTTTCTTCTTCCATATTGAAAGCTGTCATCCTGATTTCTCCCTCCTCTGGGGCGGCGCCGTCTTCCTCGCCTGAAACTATAAGTTTAGCACGACAATTTACTCGCAAATAAATTTCTACCTTCAATCTCGTTCTCATCCAGAACGTTATCTTCGTCATTGTAGTCTTCCTCGTCGGAATCTAACGAATGCTTCTGATCGCTTCTGTTCTGCCTTGAGTTTTTGCGTTGGATATTACCTTCGGGCACGAAATCATCCAATTTACGTTTGAACATTGCGATTTTCGACTTTACAATGTATCAAAAGTGAAGCGGTTATGTTTACGAATTTGCGTCAAAATGCATATCTGTCAATTTGCGAAAGAATTGCCAACGACATCTATATTTACATGTTAGAGCCTCTCTCTATTTGTTAATTTTCAATTGAACTAATAATTTACGTTTTCTTTTAGTTAACTTTCCAAATAACGCTATAATTTGGAAAGTTAATTTACATTTAAAAAGATGGCGATGGTGGTAATTGATAAACTAGAAAATTAATATATAAAATATATTATGCATCGCCATTTACTTAAAATATAAAGTATCATTTGGAAATATTTAAGATTAACCTCGTTTTCAACCTGACATTTCGGGTGCGTTCTTTATCGGTGCGGCCTAAGAAGACGGGGGATTGTATTGGGGGTCGTTAAAATGTTTGTCCTTTCTGTTATTCTGTGATAATACTGCGTATTAGACCATTTCTTCACTAGCACTTTTTATCGTTACAGTTTCAGGCCGTTGTAAACGTTTTTTATTATAAATCTTGCGTGTGTAACTGTTATACCCAATTTTTTGAAACAAACAATATAAAGAAAAAGATCTATATTTTACTATCTTAATATATTTTTTTTTACAAGATGCTTTATAATCTAGATGTGGGTCATGTACAAGGGTATTGTGTATATTTATTCACCGAAGACTTAATCGTACTTATAATAATAGAAATAACTTTTATTCTTAAAAAAAAGAAAATATTCTTCGGGTCATCATTATAGAAATGCTCTATAAGGTTGTAGCTGATGTGATTTCATCGTTCTTCTTCAAGAAATTTGCGACAAATTTCTTTATTTCCGTTTCATCTGGAAAATGAATTATATTATTATTTTTCGCCTAGTTGCGAAATATATTACCTTTATCTAGTAACGAATGAGATATCGTCCTGGCCATGGTTTTGAAGGTGTCTCTCGAATCGAATCTTCTGTCGGTATAAGCGGGTGTTAGTAATTTAACAACAAGTAGACCGATTTCCGTTTTTCCCAGTCTCCTATTTTTCGCTTTACAACTATTCGGTTTCTCCGTTACATTCGGATCCTTGTTTATCTTAATCTTTTTCACATCCTCGATCCTATCTTCCTTAACGTGAGGCCTCTTCTTATTCATTTCAATTGTATTTGTTTCGTGCGTTTTTGTCATATTTTTATCGTCGGGATCTTTCGAAGTGCCAGCAATCGATACGGGTTGGTCTTTAGGCTTGTTTACCTCGCGGTTTTTCTTCGCAGGAGATTCATCACCACTACCGATATCGTCACCAAATAAACTTTTCATTTTATGCTTGCTCTTTTCGTCGTATTTCTTCGCTTCCCTCCGAGCCTCCTTTTTAGCTTTCTCCTGGCGTTCCAATTCCTCACTCATTAGTTTCGATTGCTTAATCATATTATCGAAGATTTCATATTTTTCCTCCAGGAATTTTCTTACGTTATCGGACATTTTCAATTCAAAACCGGAGTTTGTTTGCTCTTCCTTGTTGGGTTTAGTCTCTTGCTGGGAGTGTAATTGTTCGAGGGCTTCCTCTGGCGTTTCTGGAGGTGTTTTGTTAGCGTCGATATCTTCGTTTGAATCGGATCGATCGCGCTTCGACGAGGAACTAGAACTTTTCCGCCTTCGGTGACCGTCTTTGCTTTTATTCTTCGATAAGAGATCACTGGCTTTACAAAATTCGTTATTCTTGACATCTTTGTCTCTCTCCAAGGATTCTTTGTTTTCTTCTCTCGGGTTTTGAGCTCTGTTTTCGCTCAAACACGAACCTTCATCTTCAAATTCTTTACTAGGCACTTCAATTTTTAGGTTATCTACTTCCATATCTTCGAATTTGGTTTCAAAAAACTCTTTAGGACACACATCCATTTCCATATCATCTTTCTCCTCATTTAATAGTTCCGCTGCTGTTTTAAAAGCGACTTCTTCGTTTTTCCAACTGGAAGGTGATCTATCACCTTTGTCACTGCTCGAATTCTCTTCTGAATCTTGCTTCATCATTTGATCTTTCTTAATGTTACGGAACAGATCGGAAAGCGTGTCGTACTTCGCTGGTTTCGGAACCCAATCTTCTAAGGCATCGTATAAGGTCTTCTCCGCAGTGAATTTCTTTATATTTGCAACCTATTACACGTTTAGAATTTTTTTTTAACAAACAAAGCACAAAATTTGGACTTACCAATTTCGCCAAGGCGTTTCTATACATTGTCATTGTGGTAACAGTTTTGAAAACTGAATATTCCAGATCGGCTGCACAATCGTCAATATCTTTTTTGTCAAATTCAGGATTCGATTGGCATTCCTTGTAATTATCGTTTAAAACATCCGATATCCTAACCAGATATTGTTCTCTAGTCGCCAAACTCAATCCGCTAACTTTAGTTTTCGTAGATGAAGCTGCCAAGACTTTTGTGGTTTTAGAAAAGAGTTTGTCGATGGTATCTTTTGAAATTTCCTACAACAATAACGATTGTTTTAGTCACTTATTTCTTAAACGATTACAACACATTCCCACAATTCCTTAAGATAAGGATTATTCAGATTCAAATCAAGAAAAATCACACAATAGAAGCAAGGCATGGGTGTATCACTCGTCCCTTATTGTTCTTGATGGTACTGGATGAAGTTAATAAAGAATCAATCGTATGAATAGGAAAATATAAATACCGTGCTTTTTTTGTAACGTTACACATAGGTATTTCCTACGGGTAATATGTAGATAACCTAAAACATTATTCGGGATTAAATCCTAAATTCATAGTTGCAGTTGGTTGTCGTCGATAAGGTAGATATCGAATTTCACGATAGATTTGTTTACCGATTTATTGTAGAAATGAAATAATGTAAAGTTCTCGCAACTAAACAGCTGACTTTTGACATCAATAACGTGAAAATCACACAACACAACTGAACACAAATTCACATTCGGCAAATACATGCACATGCACATGCACAGCGAATTTTCGATTTGGAATAAAAATGAAAAATCGTTTGAAAATAGTTCAGTTCAATAGAAATTCCAATATCTGCTAACACTGTAGGGCATAGAATTAAAGGCATATGGAATAATATTGGCAAACAAATAATAGCAAGGGCTACGTTCGAAACACATGAATTGCGTGAGATAGTTTGAGGTTATGGTTTTTTCCCCAATTATTTATTATAGTTATTGAGAATGACATAAATTGTTTTTATGGTAGCCTATTATAATTTAGAAAATAGTAATAACAGCACATTAAAATAAATCTGCATGATTTAGTAGGGCGCAATTTTTGATCTGAGCTTTCAAATACATAGTCGTAATATTCGAACAACAATTACTTCGAAGAGTTTCTTAAAAATATCACGGATGAGCAGTTATAATAGTACTCGAGATGCAGTGAGGTATAGGTTATGTTTTACACTGTATTTCGAACGTAAATAATGGCTGCGTTCAAAAGACACAAATCGCTGCTCCAAAGTTTACAACGCGTTTACTCAACATGTTTAGTGTTTTTGAACGCTCATTTCAGGAGTTGTGATTGCGCTGACAGTTGGGAATTAAAGTGTAATAAACACTTTGAGGTTATGGCGTTACTGCGAATTTTTTTTTCACTTAAATTTGCTTTGGGGAATATTTTTTTATGGAAGACAATTATACTTTAGAAAATAGTAACGACATATTAAACCATATCGTGCATGATTTAGTTGAACCAATTTTTGATCTGAGCAGTCAAATACATTCTCGTGATATAGCAAATATTAATAAGAATAAGAACTACTTCGAAGTGACTGTTTTCCCAGATATTTAAATAATCAATTTTATGAATATTTTAGGAAGTTGTTTATTGTTTTATATTGAAATTGTATCCATACATTCATGTAGTAGATGGATAACAGGATAAGCAATTCTTGCGTCAAAACGTAAGCTGTATAGCACTGTATTGTGTTTCCATAAGGAATCATTAGTCAAGTATATTGTTTAAACACACAACAGTTTCATTCGTTTCTGTTACATTATACAACGCTTCTTCGTATTTTTACGATATTTCGAAATAAGCCATTTCTTACAACCGTTATAATAGATGGTATAGGTTATGTTTTCCGCTGTATTTCAAATGTAAATAAAGGAAGTTTCTAATCCGCTGAAAAAAATGGCGTCCGCTGAGTAAACAGATTGTGTACAACGCTAACGTTCGGAGAAAAACACTCAACAGTTCGTTTTGTCTTTCGAACGCAGCCAATGGTAAAAAATTCAACATTTTACACCACTCAACTTGACGTATCAATGAATGGCGAATAGTTATACTGGAATATAGATACAATATCGACGTAGTTATATTTTATATATTAGTTTGTTTAGTTTGAAAACGCCTGTTATAAATGTAAACAATACAAAGTGTCCCTCTGTCGGCCGCCATTTTGGAAAAGTTAACAGCCCCAGTATCGCTCGTGTAAATCGCGAATAGGAATGAGGTAAGGGTACATCTTTGGTCCTTTACTGTTCCCGGTGGGCTCGGACGAAGCCGTAAAAGCAACGATAAGCGTCACGTATAAAAACACCCTAAACAATGCAAAAGAAGCGGCAAAAAGTCCTTTAAAGGAATTGGAATTCCGAAGAAAAATAAAAGAAAATTGAATAAGCAACAGCAAATGTAGAGAATAAAACAGAGAGGACAAAATAACTCACTTGCGGATTACGTCTCAATTCAAACTGTTTTCGTATAAAATCATTTGTTTCCTTCATAGCCTTTTCTTCTCTCTCCACAGAATCACCTTCTTCATACTTGTACATATCCAGCAGCTTCCCTTGCGCCTTGCGACCACCCTCATAGAGGTCTTCGTCGAAATCAACGTCATTGTATTCAGGGCGAGAGCTATATTGGATATTTCTCATATGAAAATCATTAATCATATCTTCGACCTCCTTCTTGTTCGTACAAATATCACAGTTCTTCTCGCACCTGGGCGGGGGATCTCCGAAATGACTTGAAAATAGTTTATGTCGACATTCGCTAAAATTGAAAAAAATTGTATTTGAAATGCGTGTTAGGAATGAATAAAAATTAAATCTTACTTAGCCGATTCACAATATTCGACCATTTTTCCAAAAGAATGCACCGAATTCTTTGCTTTGGCTTTCCTAGATTCGCGATCCTTAGCCTTAGCCACCTCTTGATTCAAGAGGAACTCGACTGCTTTGCTGTCCGTTCTGTTGTAGTAAATACGACAGTGTGACAACTTGCCGTCACGACCGGCCCTACCCGATTCTTGGTAGAAAGATGCCGGATCTTTCGGAACTCCCCAATGTATCACGAATCTGAAAAATTGCACTGAAATCATTTGAAAATCCTCGGCGATGCATAAAAAACACACTCACCTAACGGTAGCCTTATCGACACCCATTCCGAAGCTGACAGTTGCACAAATGACAGGATAATCTCCGTTTTGCCAACTCTCCTGGCATTCCAATCGAGCCGAATTCTTTAAACCGGCATGGTAACACATCGCTTTAATTCCGAGGGTGTTTAATTTGTGCGATAAAATCTCCGTTTGCTCCCTCGTCCGGCAATATATAATTCCACAGGAACGATCTTCTTTAGGCACGTCTTTCTCGGCGTTTAGATTTAAATTTTTCAATATGAAATCCTTTAAATGTACGTACAAATTGTCGATGGTGTTTTGAAATAGGACATCGTAGTATAAATTAGAACGAAACGAGGATGTCTTAAATAATTTATGATTTGTTAATTTAAGGCTCGAGATAATATCTTTCATGACCTAGGAAATTAAAAACACTTATAAACGAAGAATTATTTATATATCAAAACTTATTACATCGGCTCCCGCTGTCGCTGTTAAAGCTATAAATGGTATATTGTTATCTTTACGTAAATCACCTAATCTAAGGTAATCAGGTCGAAAATCATGACCCCATTCGCTTACACAATGCGCTTCATCCACAACTATGTAGGCAATTTTATCAAATTTAATCAAATTATAAAATAAATCCTGCAAAGACATTTAAAAGTTTGTAGTAATTAAATGAAAACATTATTAACTGACCTTAAAAGTATTGGTAGCAGCTTGCTCGGGGGTTATATACAACAACTTTGTGTTAGGAGATACGGTTTTTAAATCCATCAGTATGCTATCACGTTCCGCTTTGGGTGTTCTCGAATTCAATGAAGCAGCCCTTATTTTTAACATGCGTAAGTGGTCAACCTGATCCTTGAATCAATAATGATTAGCACACAGATACAAACACACAAAAAACCTGCTAAGGAATACTTTTATTAGCGCTAAGAGCGGTGAGAAAACCAATGTCACCTTCTCCTGGCTTAAGACTGCTGGCAATTGATAACACAAGGATTTACCAGAACCAGTCGGCATGGATACCAAAACATCAGTCTCTCCTAAAAGCCGGGATAAATCGCGTCTGTTTATTGCGGAGTTTAAACTAACTGTAGGTACTTACTCTTGAGTGTATGCAGTATCGCATCGCGTTGCAGCTCTGATTTGAATGTGTCGAACTTGAAGTATTCCCTCAAGGCGTCCAGCACCTCGGATTCCTTCATAATTGCATCTGTTCTCGTTACGATTCCGAAATATTTCCGATTTATTTACCCGTTGACATACCAAGCGGCCGCGCGTAGGTTATGTAGCAGGTGTCAAATAGGGAAATAATCCCGCCATAGTCCCGATTTCACGGTAACGAGCCACAACGATTCGGAAACGTACTATTCGTGGGATATAAAAGAAAATTAAAACAGATCTAATTCAGTTTTTCGTAGAGATAAATAGAGAATTCTAAGAATAGAATCTTTTCATAATACACTACTAAATAAAAGAAAGACTATGATAGTGCCATCCAGAGGGATGAAAGTCTACTATTTCATTAGTACGCTATAAATTTAGTTCCTCTATAAGCGCCTTAACTTAGATGGCGGTGCAGTTTCTGGCGATTTTAAATTTTACATGAAAGTAACTAAAAATTAGTTTCAACTTGTGAATTTGGAAACATTGAGAATTAGCTATATACGACCTAAATTATTGCATGTATCATTCTAATATTAAGAGTATCGCATCCTTTAATTTAATTTAAAATCGTAATTACAACTATAACCCGTATTCAATGATTTTGTCACTTTCGTATCGCCCTCTATTGGAGGTTATATGAAGTACGATATAGAGGCGGGTGATTTAAACCCATTAATTTTTAATAATCTACTAAATCGTTTATTTTTGTATATAAGTAACGTTTACATAACAGATTTCTTAATTTACTTAATTATCTAGTATTTATAAGTATATTTCTTTACAAATACAACCTCCACTTGATATACTGTTACACAATTACAGGTAAGACAAAGAATAAAAAAAAAGAATAAAGATGTAAAAAATCCAAACTGAAAACCCAATCATTCACACCATTTATCAAATCTGACAACTGTAACCGGAGGGTAAATTTATTACATCTATTATAATAGTGAGAAAGGCACGAAAGAAGTTCTTTTATTATTTTTTTGTCATTGTTAAGAGATGTAAATGCGTCTTTGAAGAAAACCAAGAAAATATAAACTGTTTATACACACAGAGAATTAATTAGTGATATCGGTTCTTTTCAGTGGAGTATTTTTATTATTTCAATTATATCATACTTCAGTCCATAAGATTTAATCAGCCGGCCGTTTTTCACTGTGTTTTTTCGTGTATTCTTCGGCATTCCTCAAGAACTTTCTCCGATCCCTCAAGTATTCCTCTGCCAAGTCCGCCCGCAATGGGTGTTCTGGTTCGGGTTCATTAACTAATGCAACTAAAGCTTGAATAACTGAAATAAACCGATTACACAAGTTTTTCAAAATATATAAAATTATTGAGTTCTTACCCTGATCCGTTCTCGTTGCCGGTTTCCAATTTTCCGCACTAATTATCGGCAAACATACTTGACCCTTCTCGTCGATGTTCGGGTGGTATATTTTCGTTTTAAAGCTAATTTTCGGCGGTTTGAATGGATATTCTGCAGGAAAATTTATTTCGATTTTAAAGGCGCCCTTATTATATGGTGGATTATCCTTGAAAAGATAAAAAAATTATAATTCAAGGGTGTTCATTAAAGCATTAGATTTGAGAGGGCTTACAGGCACAATTAGTCCCTGCCACGTTAATATGTTAGCCTCATCAACGTGTATATCACGAAACGACCTTAATCCCGAATTTCTAATATCCCCTAGCTCCTAGAAAAAAAAGGTGATAACAGTTCAATTTTAATAATAACATAACTTGATGTGAGATATCACTTTATCGATAACACCGATAGTAACATAAAAGTTGCGTTTATTTAACACAAAATCGAAATAATGATTACTCATTTCCCGACACTTACACATGTTAAACTTTAAAAATAGTAATTTGACAGATCAACTTGGAAAACCATATAATGAATCCCAAAACTAATAATCCCTTACCAGTATGTATGATTGTGGTAAAACTATAAGTGCATCGTCCGATAGCAGGAATTTAGCACGTATTTAGCACGAAAATCGCGGAGATATACTCACCTTTTGAAGCCTTCTCGTAGCTGCCATTTTGTATTAATTGTACGTGAATTATTTCACCGGTTCACTTCACCTCATGCAAAGCGAAAAAATGTTTATACGGCGATATGTTTTATACGATTTACAAAAATGTAGTTTACCCTAATGGTCTAATTCAAGGTCCTACTATAAATTTATTTACAAAAATCTATGCGTGCGAACTAATACGAAACCTAACACCTCCCACTTAGTTGGCTCAATGACAGATGCAACGCTGCCAACCCATAAATCTTAAAGTCTGTGGAATCATTCGTCAAAAATCGGTAGTTACCGGAGAAAATCGGTAGGTTTGAAAATTCCAACCTACTAAAAATTAAATATAATCTTGACAAACTCTGCTTGTTCATATAAGAATTTGATTTTCTACACTATTTGATTCACAACTCGGTGAAGTCTAGACTTGTTTAGCTAAGAAATCAAAGAATATACACAATTTCTCAACCTAGCGAAAAGTTTTTGAAATGAATAGGAATTTCCAACATTCCCAAAACAACATTCGGAACTTCCCCGGTGTAGAACACAAAATTTGATTTCAATAGGGGATTCCTGTATGGTACTCTACAATAGGACTTAAAGGCCGCACTAGAAGGGACGACTAATTAAATCCATATGGTATAATAACAGAATGTACATGCATTCATTGTCAATAGTTGAAAATTGTTAGATAGCGGTTGAAACGTATGTATAAATTTTAAATCAGGATATGACTCAAAAACTGCCCCGAAAAATCGGTAAACGATGTCGCAGATCGGTATATTTTATGGTAGATTCTTAGATCTACCGGTAAATCGGTAGCGTTGGTTACACTGATAAGTTATTTTTGCGATCAATGTCACCAACTTACCGTAGCGAAAATCTGACATTACGTAAATAATGATTTAGACTTTTTGATCTTATCTAACCATTTAAACTGAATTACATAAGTCGTAAGATTAAAAAGCCAGATAAATGCAAGTACATTTTCAGTTAAATTTTATAAACAAAATTGTGAAACTATAGAATTACCTAGAATTGAATAAATTTTAACGTTCCAAAGTTTTGAAAACAGCTTTATACGCTGTTGCAAAAAAACTATTTTATATATATTTATTAATTTGTCAGTTTATCTGTGATTTTATTATGCCAATATTTGGCAATTTAATGTGATAGTGTAAATTTAGAAACTTTAGCCAAGGATTTTTTAAAATATTCATCCACTTATGTCCAATTTTTGATAATATGAACGATGATGTTCATACAGTAGTAGATTTCTACGGAGTTTATTTATTATATTGTAAAAATCCTAAATACTTAGGTAGAACCTATATTGGATACACAGTGAATCCGAATAGAAGAATTAATCAGCACAATAAAGGGAAAAACCATGGTGGTGCATGGAAAACCAGCAATAAAGGACCATGGTAAACACATTGTTTTCTTTTTTACATAAAACCAAAAACTTTATTAGCAATCTTAACACATATTATCTTGTTTAAGGATCATGACATTAATAATCCATGGATTCCCAAATGATATAGCTGCTTTAAGGGTATTTATAATATGGAAAAGGAAGAGGTGTATTAAAATATATTAAGCAAATAAGGTTTTTAGTTTGAATGGGCATGGCAACATCCACAGAGATCAAGACGCTTGAATCACTTAGCAAAACGTAAAAGTAGGGAAAAAGCTTTTGATTATTGCATCAGAATATTGTCCGAAATGCTAAATATTGGCCCATGGAATAGATTACCCCTTACAGTACGTTGGTTGCAACAAGAATTTGCGAGGGATTTTTCAGTGGGTTTGATCTAATTCTGTCTCCATATCAAGTTATAGTAATGGCACGTTTTAGGACACTAAATTGCCACCACTTCACATGCCGATCTGTTATGGGCCAGTTATTAGCAAGAAACTGCATAAGAAGCAATCATTAGAAGAATTGTCTGAATCCTTAGATATAGGAATCGAATATTGTTGGATTTGCAAGCAGCGAATATCAGATAAAAAATTATCGTGTCTCAATACGAAATGTGATTTAATTAGTCATATAATTTGCCTATCAAAATACTATTTGAATGATGGAGAATATGTTCCAATCGAAGGAAGATGCCCGAAATGCAATGAAACGTTTTTATGGGGTGATATAATTAGAAAATATAAAGGTTGTTATGATACTTTGAATTTAACTTTAAATATTAATGGTGATGATTTTTACAATTCCGATTCTGATTAATATATTTTTATACAAATGATTTTTATACATTTTATTTGTAATTGTATTGAATATAAATAAATAAATAAAAAATTACTTGCTGTAGTGCTACTGCTGAGGATTGCAACTTCTTTGTCGAAATATATATACAGTTTGTATATATTTATTTGGTGTGGAGTGCTGTACCTGTTTTTCATAAGTCCATCTCTTCCTATCTTTCACCTTTTCATCGGTGGAGTTCCAGTCTTTTCGATCTCTTCCAGTATATTTTGCACTTCTTGGTTTTTCTCTTTAGTTTTTGCTTTCTGTTTTTGATTTCCATTGATTTTATTGATTGTAAAATTTTTGTTCTATTTCTCTTCTTTCTCTGTTTGTATTGTTCTTGCCTGTGTTGAATAATAGCATTCTCTTTGTAGTTATTTCCCCAAATTCTTCTGTGAATGGAGTAAGAAATACCCAGCAATATTTTTGAAGCATTCATTTATTGTCATTTTATTAATAAAAATAAATATGTAAAATTGCAATATAATAAAAATAATTCTTAATAGGTACATCAAATCACACAGGTAGCTTTCGTATAGATTGCTTTTGTATCCAATCCTTCATTTGGATTCCCATTATACCTCCAAGTATAATTTGTATTGGATGATACACCATCAGCGGCAAACTAATATGATGTAAATGCGAATATCCTTGAAACATTAACTTCAATATTGGAATGCCTAGGGATAAAAGCCATTTATAAATGAAAACGACCCCGTTTAACAATGAAGAAAATCGATTTTTACCTAACGTCAGTGATTTATGAGTGGAACAAAATGCGATTGCGACAACATCACTAGCGGTAAAATGTTTCCTAAAATACCAAGCGGTCCTGAAGCTTACAATAAGCAATACAAAGTGTATAAATAGCACTGCAACAATTAAGTATAATTACGCGGAATATAATAATATAACTTAAATAGATTACCCAAAGCAACAGTTATCAACACGTCACTAGCATTGAAGCCAATATCGGGGGTCATAAAAGTATCGCAAAACGTCGTGTAAATCACAAACAATAAGGCAACCTGAGAAACGGTGTTTAACGGCAACATATGAGGTCGTAAGTCAGTAAATTTCTTCAACGATTGCCCCAATAATAATGGAAATATGACGGTTACAGTCAATTGGAATACTGTATTAAATATCGGTACCAAAGTTGTATATCCAAGCTAAAAATTGGATATCACAAAAACTTTTTAAAAGTATTAATATAACTTACGTTAAATAATAAAGATATCGGTGTAATTAATATTCCTAAAAAGCTTCCCAAAACCGAGTTGAAAATTGCCGCTGTTTCATTTCCCTGCGCCGATTTAGTTAATAACACTGCACTCGAAACGGGAGGTGGCATACACGCTACTGTTATCAATCCTTTCAAAATCCAGGCGTTGATGCCGAAAAGTCGTAAAATATTAACAAAAGTTTGCATAAAAATTGGAATGCATACAAAAGTAAAAATCTGTACAAATAAATGCAATTTGTACTGTTTGAAGGTATAGAATAAACTCTCGGTTTTCAACGAAATACCACTTACTAGGAATATAATAGGAACAGCTAGATATTTTACTGTTATTTCAGGTTTTAGTGGACCTAAAATCGAGCGTTTCAGCTATAGAATTCATGAAATAATGTGGGTATTATAAATACCATCTTTTGCCCCTAATTTAGGATAAATACAAGCAATAATAATACAAATAACTATCCCAACAAGCAACCATTGTTTCCGCATTACATTTCTTAATAAAAATTTTCTAGCCATCCTTTAAATTCTGTGTACTTTGGTTTAAGATCAATGTATTGGAGTTTCTGTTTTTGTAAACTATTTGTCATTTTATTAAGTCATGCCAATATTGTTACACACGGCACTGTAGTTTGGTCATCTAATCTATGAAAACAGCATATATTAACGTTTATTCTGGTTTATTTAACTTTTTATTCTAATTGTATACAACATTGTATCAAGTTTAACCTAAAATTTTAATTTGAAAATATAAATGACATTTGAATGGACACACGGTACACACCAACATTATCACTAAATAGTAAAAATCCCTTAACCGAAAACTGAAATAACTAGAAAAACCCTAGAAACGCGACAATCTATTTAAACAAAAATTAATATCAGCAGCTCCTTTACAGTTATCTTCGTTCTTAAATGATTCACATTTGATAATATCGTCTTGGTCAATTCTATAGGTGCTTATTACATTTTCTCTACTAATGGTGTTATTGCTATTTAAAATCCCAGTTTTAATCATAATACAACGGTCAACACACCACTGATTGCGTAATCTACCTGCTCTTCTATCCAAATTAGAAGTAAAGTTGCTATTTACAATTTCTTGGGCAACTTCCCTCATACATTCGTTTCTATGTTGGCGACCTTGACCAGGCGGGAAATTATTAAATTCTCGATGGGGCGGCATCTAATAATTTAAATATTTAGGATAATGTCGTATTACAAACAAGTTACTTACTCTTTTGCGATTGGCCCATGGTTTCGTCTGATGCTCCAAACATTTATTGATTAAAGATGCTTTTTCACACTTGTCTGTTACATTTACGATAATTGGGCAAGTTTTGTTGAGGTCAAAATCGAATTTAATATTGGGAAATTGTTGTTTCACAGCATCTTCTTGTAAAGTTTCATTTTCGTTGATAACACCACGTTTAATTAATATACAACGGTCCAAACATTGGAGATCGTGAAGTTGAGAGTTTGTTAAAATATTAAACGGAGCCAAATCTTGACTGATATTTAACTGGTTTATACATTCTTGTCTATATCGAGGAATTTCCATGAACATATAACTCTGAGACGAAAGGAATTAAGAATGAAACTGATGTTGTAAGAAAACTTATTTAATAAAGCTACTTATTTAATTACCTGAGTTGTTTGAATGATGTATAATAATACAAATGACTTTAAAATCATCGTGTTCTAGTTGATTTTGTTGAATTAAAACTACTTTTATTTGAATTTATCCCAGGATTATATATGAATTATGGTTGTAATTGTATCTATTTGCGGTTAACGATGTGTTGAAAATACTACTAAAATTCTTTTATTGTGTTTTGTGTAGTTCAGTTTGAGGTCAGTAAGCAATCTGTGCCTTTCAAATGGAAATTATTACTGTAATTTGAATTTATATGCAGCAAAATAGAACGGAAGCAATTTGTATATATTTTACATCAACAAAAAATTAAAAAAAAATAAATGATTTTTCGCAAAGATATTTTATTTGCAAATGCTATTTATAAACAAAAATATTGCATATGAACATTTTCTAATTTTCTTTAACAGCGGCTTCTGCTATAACATCGAAAATACATTGTGTCAAAACAAAATTTTGCTCGCATAGATCCGTAATTGTTCTTTGCGGAGTACATTTCGAAAAGTCAAGGTCTGGGTTCAGTTCGTCCGTAGCGTCGTCATTTAACTCATCCGGGATGAGATTTCCGCGCTCATCTATCGCTCCAGTCTTTTTCATTATGCATCTTAAAACACACTTTTCTTCTTTAGTCATTTCTGTAATCTCTTCCAGGTTTTCCAAATTACGTACACGTTCGGATTTAATACTCAATTCTTCTAGGCATTCCTTTGTTTCATCTTCGGCACCTATGAATAATCCCTGTAATATCGAAAAAAATATAACACAGTAGAACGTGATTAATATTAAAACAAACTTGTGCAAATGCAGTAGATACGAAAAATAATAAAACAAGAAACTGTTTCATGTTTTCAGTTGGTAGGAACTTTGTACTTATTTCAGGATTGTGTTGGTATTTATATGAAAATAGTACAATGAGTACAATGGAAGAGCGTCCTTCATACTGTTGCCAATTACATTTTAACTACCTAATATGAAAGGGACAATTATGTAAAAATTGTAGATATATGGTATATAAATTCTTTTATGTAACCACCAGTTTTATTATTATCAATACTACAAAGTATCGGATAGCTCCATTGATGCACAAAGTCCCAAATGGATAATAGATACTAGGGTGTTTAATTATATTTACAATTCATAATATGAATAATAAACCGTTGTAAATTATAAATAATGGTAATTACCTAGCTGTGTATTTTAATTTTCTTCCAATTTAAAAACAATACAATTCATATCTATTATGCATTATTGGAGATAAATGTAATTATTGTTGTTTTTGTTATAGATATGTGATTAAGCGGTGACGCCTTAAGTTTACGTGGAATTGAATGTCGCAAGAGGTTGAGTCAACTCTTGGGAAATCCGCGGAACAAAAAAAATTTGTTTGGTACAAACGCAAATTGGACTAAAACGCCTAATAAATGACAAATTTTGACTAGAATTAATTATTAGAATATATTAGAATTACTTTTATCTCTTAATTTTGTAATATGTTTAACAAATTCCCAGGATCCATTTAATAAAGTTACTTAAATATATTAATATGATATAGGTTAGTGGAAACGTATCCTAGCTGATTTGCTCATCGAAATTTATTGGGGTCATAAAGTCTAAACGACAAGCGACATATGAGCGACATTTTGTCGTGGATTAAACGTAGTGTAAACGCAAACGTCCTTAGGTTTTTAGCTTTTAAGTTTAATATTCAGCTCGAAATGAGCACGACTAAAAGTGATCAGCCCCAGAGTACGCCCAAGAACGGGGCGAAACCGTACGGAAATATAATATTGACATTAAAAAACCAACTGTTACCAGAAGAAAAGTTAATTGCTACACCATCGCAATTAGATGGTTTAGATTCAGAGACTGAGACAGATCTCAGGATATACGGATGCGAATTGATACAGACGGCGGGGATCCTGTTAAAACTGCCCCAGGTAAGTTGAGTTCCTCCGATATTTTTTTACACTCCGAATAATGTAGTAATTGTTTGATGATTGTTAACTTGTGATGCCGACGTGTGTTTTAGGTGGCGATGGCGACTGGGCAAGTGCTATTGCAAAGATTTTACTATTCAAAGAGCCTAGTCCGTCATCCGGTTGATCAGACCGCGATGGCTTGCGTTTGCCTGGCCTCTAAAATCGAAGAAGCCCCACGGAGGGTGCGTGACGTTATCAATATCTTCAGCCATATACGACAAGTCAATTTAAACAAGTAAGTTAACTGTTCTACCTCGTCCCGGTTAGTTATAGTTAAATCGTTAATAATATCACTTTAGTATGATTGTGTGTCATTTTCTGTAAAACAAATCAGTTAGATTTGAAAATGTGAAACGTTGCGATATGAAAATACAAGAGGAATAACGTTGTTTTTGTTTCATATACTCGCATATATACATATTTTATTATTTAAAACGATTTTACACAGGTATTTTCATCAGAACCTAAAATCTATGCTATAAATTTAAAGTGAGTAGACATTTTCTTAAAGGATTTTTAACGTGTACAACGCTTCATCGCAAAATGAATCGTTATTTGCCTTACTTACTTATTATCGTCGTCAAAGTCAGTTTTTTCAGTTAGTTCATAACGATATTTTGATCGGTCTTTGGAAGGGAAGAATCGGAGGATGGGGGAAGCCTTCGATTTTCTTTTCCGTACCGATCCCCTTTAGTAAAATAATAAAACGCTAAATTTATTAATTTCGAAAAGTCGGCTATTCCCTCCCATTAGACGATAAGGGGTACTCAAATGTTCTTGTTGGTTTACAGAGGTTCCGTGGGGCTCAAAAATTATAAAAAGAGCCTCAGTCGATGGCGCATGGTGGATACTACCACTCATAGCGTTCAGCTTCGAGTTACGATTTATTCTCTAGACAGTTAAAAAGTGCTAAAATAATACCGAAAAGCAAGGTAACTGCAATGCATATGTGAGTTCCAGATGTCAAGGCGTGCGTATGTTCTCGGCTTCGTTAATGGTGGATTTGGTTTTTGGGTCGACATGATCCGTGGCAAGGTTTGTACCATTTATATGTAGTTATAGGTAAAGTTTCTACCCTTAAAACTGAACGAATCTTTCCCAAAGTATATTTTTACTGTTGATGTAATTTTTTTTCTTAATTTTGGAGCAATTTTTAAACTGCTAACTATTTCGTCGACTAAAATACCGATTTTGTGATAGGGATTTACTCAAGTATATATTTTTTTGTTTTGAAAAAGAAAACACTTAGTAGCGTATATTTTTGAAGGATATACTTTTGTTTTTTCCGGAAACAATTTGTTTGGTTGGAATTACACTGTTGTATATAGAAATTTTAGTAAACATGAGTCATTGGTGCAAAACAATCCTATTAGGTCGTCATACAAACTTGCTTTATGCAATTTTAATTGCTTAGGGATAAAGAATAATGCAGAATCCTTATTAGAATCCTCGTCCGATTTACGGGATATCAAAGAGTTCAATATATTTGAAATGTGGATTAAAATACTTTTCCAGTAACCGTCATGACCGCCAACAAACGTTTTTGTTCACTTCAAATAATAAACCTGTGGTTCCGTTTATATTATATACACTAAAAGGCACCCAAAGGGCGCGCATACGTATGAAATCGCAAATCTTTACCGTCCCCGGCCAGGCGGGGGATTTGTAAAAACAATTTTCAAATGTTTAATCTGCTAAAATTGACAATAAATGACAGACTAATCGCTAAACTATTAGTGGCGTTCTTTTTGCAAGAAATCTCACTAGAGATAATCTCACTAGAGAGATTTTACGCAATAACCCGTTCTTTTTGATCGACTGATTTTGAGATGTTAACATCCCTCCTTACCGCTACAGCACAACCCCGCGACCATATGCAGAGAGTAAAAATCTCAGTTAGGGAGAGGGGATAAAAACCCCTTTTTATGTCATTCGTTTTCGTATAGGTTAGTTTGTTTTTGTTTATTTCAAATAATAAATCTGTGGTACGGTTTATATAATATACTAAAGCGTGACACATGAGCGCGAAGCCAAAATCGATTATATATACTAAAAGGCATCCAAGGGGCGCGCATACCAATGAAATCGCCGGCGCCGGCCAGTCGGGGGATTGTTTTTTCGGATCGGCAGTATTTTTCTAAGATTGTCGGTATTTTTGGAAAACCCATAGGAGTACTTTAATTTCGATCGGCCCTCGAGTTGTCGAGAGTTTTCGCCTATTAATCGCGTCTCGCCGGACCGCGCTGCGAGTAGCCGGCGCTCTCCCATTGGCTGGCCGTCAGATCGCCCCGTCTTCGAGAAACGTCAGATAAATTCCGTTCGCCGACGTAAAAATTTTGGAGCGATATTTTCGACCGAAAAGGTGTATGGGGGTGCTCGAAAAACGCGCGGCAGGCGTTTAGGCGTCGATACACAGTATTCCGAAGGATCTAAAGCGGAGTTTAGAGCCCCGACTATTGATGGATATTACGGGTATCTTTGGCAGCGCAAAACGGCAAGATTGCGGGCATAGTGAATGTTTTCCGGTAGATATGACGATAATCTGAAGCCTCTCGAGATATTTCAACGTGCGTATTTGGGTAATTGCCGTCCGCCTGTGCGACGTAACTGTGATTTCGAAATTCCGACGGTTGCACACGGTACACGAAAAATCGCAATGAAACTCGGGTATAGGTACAATCAGTCCCACTCGTTATTAGAGATAAAGAGAGTTTTAAGTTCATTTTTGATGTTATTTTTAGTTACCTCTAAAAAAAGAGATTCTACTCAAAACTGAAGTAATTATAACAGACTAGATAATAACTGGCTTTGGAGAATACTTTAATTTGAATTGTGTATTTATCGGTAGCATCTAAAAGTACATATTATTAGTCTTAGAATATACGCAATGTACATAAAATTAATTTACATTTAGAGTTGGTTTTTATTAACGCAATATACTCCGGCAACGCTGTCAGTCACAATAACCATGAATATAGAAGTGATTTCATTTATTTAGACTCCTTTAATCGCCGCAATAAATTGACGGAAACTCCCGAATAAAATTCGATTAGTTTCCCTGATCTCCAATACGACACTAAAATCCTATTGATACTACTTTAATTCATCTGGCGTATTCGAGGCGGTAAATCCCCACACAAAGAAATCCAACATTGAGAGGTTCTATCTGCTTTCTCAGCATTTGTAAAAGCAATTTATAAATGTTTGATCTGCAAAAATTAACAATGAACGATAGACTAATCTCTAGACTATTATTTCAAGTGATGTACGAACGTTAGATGCTTTAATTCTCAGGGAAATAATGAGTGACGCAATGAAAAAACTCTGTATATTTATGTATTTGGGAAGGACATCTAATCGTTCTAATTTTAAAAACGAGCAAGTAAAAAAATGCTTTTAATTTCCAAAGTTTGTTATTATAAAAAAAACTGTTGTAAAACTAGAATATTTTGAAATAGTTATATCAAAATTAGTTTTTTTTTAATTTCTATGTTTTATACATTCTGTCCAAGATAAAACAGAATGTTTATATGTACATGGGCATCTGGGAAATAGCAAGATTTAGCTTTCTTATACTTTCCCCTTACGAAACTTTCGAGAAAAACAACAAATGCAGTTTGAAAACATTTGATAATTTCCTTATTACAAGGGTTATTATTATTTACTATATTTAAATTCGAAGCCAAATTTCAAATCGAACAATTAATCTCTGAAAGTTCAAATCAAACATTACAGCGCCCAAGTTGACATTGACAGCTGTCAATGTCATCGTTTTTAAGATGTCTACGATAGTCATTTTTATGTTGGACATGCTATATGCTTTAGAATTTTGTTGGTGTTTTCAAAATTATCATACAATAAATAGTGTAAACACACTGTTCGGATTACTCCTCCCGCACAAGTATTAATTAATTCGGGACGACACGTGTTTCGGGAATACG
>JARFOC010000675.1:197825-223705 GCA_031763485.1 Osmoderma eremita | reverse complement strand
GTGCCGGACTTGATAATGGGAATCCACGTATTCCCGAAACACGTGTCGTCCCGAATTAATTAATACTTGTGCGGGAGTAGTAATCCGATCAGTGTGTTTATTGTGCTGCCCACAGTCCTTGCTATCTTTACCGACTAAATAGTGTAATTCTAATTAAACATATTGCCAGTATTTTTAACATAAATGAATTTGAAATGATTGTTGTGTAGGATAAATAAATAAATATAAATCAATAAGTGCTTAAATGATTAAATTGTTTGGTAAAGTTTGTTAAATCAATGCAAAAGACGTAACCTTGACATTTCGAATACACATATTGCATTGCATTACACACGAATTAAAAAATAAAAACAAATAAAAAAAATCGAACCGAAATAAATCAAAGAGCCACTGGGAAATCTTTCTCTCTCTCTACGATGAGCAAAATGGAAGATTGGAACGTTACGGAATGGCAAGAGAGAGCCAGCTAGACGATAGTTATGAACTACAGTCTCTTCCCTTTTCACAAAATAACACCGAAATGAGATATGAGTTAAAACGTCTTGCTATTAATGTTTAAGTGTATTTTTGTAGGTTTTTTTTTGTACATAAAATATCTACTCTACGACAGCATTTCGGTGTGTGGGCAACATTGTGGCAGCAATGGTGTACATATTTTGGAAACGTAAAAACCCCATGGCGGACTCAAACCCGTCAGTTTTGGAGAATTGGCTTGGTAAAGTGATGGTTATTAATAGATACGAAGTATATTCCGTTCCCGATGATTTACCTATACGCGAAAGTTTTGCCCTTCGATTTTAGACCGTAGCGGTTTCATATTTTCAAATCTAATCGTCGAAGTTTTCTACGGATTTGGTTTTAATCTGCGTCCGTTAGAAAGCTGACCATATACGGCAAAATTGTGTACGAAATAGGGCAGAATTTTCCCATAACTTACCTCGATATGTCTTTTCTCGATCTGTGCAGAACGATAACGCCCGTGGTATTGGACCAGAATTACATCCAGTTGAAAAATCAGGTCATCAAAGCGGAACGCAGGGTCCTGAAGGAGTTGGGTTTCAGCGTGCACATCAAACATCCGCACAAGGTAATTGTTTTCGTAGTGTATTCGATTCAAATGGTGTACAGGTTCGGTAGGCGTAACCAGAGGCGAAGCAAACGTATACAGGGCGTGTCATAATGCATCTGTGAGCGCTTGACAAATTTCGTACTTCAAGGGATTATTATTTCTGTGGTACCTTTGAATTTGATCTAAATTTAAAGCCGAATAATTGATATATGAAAGTAAATATGACAGCGTTGAAGTTAATATTGACAGCTGTCAATGTCACAGATAATACTAATTGGTGGCCTTAAATCATATATATTGATATATTATCAAACATATTAAAAATTCTGCATTTCCTTTTATTATATATACTAAAAGGCACCCAAAGGGCGCGCATACGTATGAAATCGCAAAACTTTATCGTCCCCGGCCAGACGGGGGATTTGTAAAAGCAATTTTCAAATGTTTAATCTGCTAAAATTGACAATAAATCGCTAAACTATTAGTGGCGTTCTTTTTGCAAGAAATCTCAGATAATCTCACTAGAGAGATTTTACGCAATAACCCGTTCTTTTTGATCGACTCATTTTGAGATGTTTATACATTCGTGTATACATTCGATTATTGGTATATATCGCGCTCCCTTTGCACCTCGGCATGAGAAATGCGCGAAATTTGCATGAAATTTGGCGCCAAATTCAAATAATTAACATTGCATATATACTTAAAACTATGTAAAAGATATACGACCTATTAATTCGTTTATACAAGACGCATTGACAGCTGTCAATGTAAAAAAAAATCTATTGCAAAAAAATATCGGCTTTAACACATGATCAACTAGGACTCCTGCGTTTTCAATGTATTCTTTCACATCTCGAATCACCTCCCGCTATTTACGTGTACGACAGCTCCGGAACCTTTTCAGATCATCGTCCTGTACCTGCAAGTGTTAGGATACGAGAGGAACCAGAACCTGATGCAGTTCTCGTGGAACTATATGAACGACTCCCTCAGGACTGATGTTTTCGTACGATACCAGCCCGAGTCTATAGCCTGCGCCTGTATCTACCTAACCGCTAGGAAACTGAAGCTCCCCCTACCCAAGAATCCAGCCTGGTACACTCTATTCGGCGTAACGGAATCGGAGATCAGAGATATCTGCGTTAGGCTATTAAAACTATACACTAGGCCAAAGGTGAATTAAACTTTTATCTCGCTGATCGCCTGTTAGGCGTTAGTAAAGGTTTTATTTCGATTCCAGCCCAATATAGATCATCTAGAAAAGAAAGTTGATGAACTCTGCAAGAAATACCACGACGCGAAGATCAAGGCGCGGGGGAATTCGGGAAACAATACGCCGAACAACAACAGTCCCTCCAGTCCGGGCACGCAGAAGAGTACCGGAGCCCATAACGCCTGGGGTGGGTTCATAAGGTGAGACGAATCAGGCGCCATCTTAATTTCTTTATAAATCAAACAATCTTTTCGCAGTCGATCGGGAAGTCACGTGGCGCCACCTGTATCGGAAAAGAGATCGCGATCCAGATCTCCAAGTCATTCCCCGGTTGTCAAACATCACAAAAGACAGAAGAAACACGCCAGATCGCGCAGTAGGAGTCCCTCAAGACCGAACAAGAAGTCCAGGAAGCACCGTAGCAGCTATTCGAGATCTAGGAGCGAATCCCCCGTCAAAGTAGCTAGGAAGAATCGGTAAGCTTATAAATTATTACGAGATTCGATGGGTAATTTTAAATTTGACAGCCGTCAATGTCAAAAATCTCGAGTTATAGCTGTCACAGCTATAACAGAAAAATTTAGTGGGCGGTGTTGACGTTAATAAGAAAAGTATGAATTTTTGCCTGTTTTAGGGTATTATTTTCCATTCATTTAATGAATTTTTTCCGTTTTTTTTAAATTTAAATCTTAATTTGACAGTTGTTAATATCAGAATACTATTCACCCTCGTACCTTTTTATTAATATTACATATTTGTTTAATGAGGATTTCTAAATACAAATTTCAAATGACAAATAATGGACTATTTTAAATGTGACAGCTGTCATAAAAATCTCGATTGTTATAGATTTCATACGATGCGGACCATCCATATGAAATTTAAAGTATTATTTTTCATTAATTTAATGAAGCTTTTTATTAATCTTTTTTTATTTTAAAATTGAAACGACTACGGCACCTGTTAATGTCAAGATACTGTCAACTCGGGGTGTTAATATTATAAAAGATGCTTTTTGTGCGGTGTTGATAATCGACATTTGCTTGTTTGAATGAAGATAAATTTGGAACGATTCTGATTTCAATATTTTAAGTTTGACAGCTGTCAATTGTTATAGCGAATATTTTTTGACTGGTATTGATAATCGACATTTGCTTGTTTAACGAAGATTCTTGAATTAAGATAAATTTGGAACGATTCTGATTGGAATATTTTAAGTTTGACATCTGTCGATTATTATAGAGAATAGTTTTTGACTGGTATTGATAATAAAATGAATTTTTTGTTGGTTTTAAACTAATAATAATGATTGTGCCGTTGCCAATATCAAAAAGAACTTTGACTTTGACAGCTGTCATATGTATTTCGTAAATTGATATCAATTTCTTTTTTTTTTATTACAGCGACAAGAAACGATCACCAAGCA
Source organism: Osmoderma eremita (assembly GCA_031763485.1). NCBI lineage: Eukaryota > Metazoa > Arthropoda > Insecta > Coleoptera > Scarabaeidae > Osmoderma > Osmoderma eremita. The sequence goes on along the minus strand of JARFOC010000675.1, from coordinate 219,994 downwards.
ACGAACGGGAAAACAAAACGACGGATCGCTACATAGACAGGTACGAAAAATATGAGAAAAATGACCGTTACGACAAGGATAGGTATAAGGAGGATAAGTACAGCGACAAGGACAGATACGAAGAGAAAGATCGAAAGGAGAGGTACGATAAGAACGATAAGAAGTACGAGAGAGACGAGAAATACAAAGACGACAAGTACAAAGACGAGAAATACAGCAAAGAAGACAAATACAAAGAGGATAAGTACAAAGACGATTCCAGGTATAATAAGGAGGAGAAGTACAGGGAGGAGGGCAAGGAGAGTAGGTACAAGAAGTCGAAACATCGCGACGAAGATAGGGACAGGGAGAAAGCGAAGGATAGACGGAGATAGAAATAATAGGGAATCAAATTTTTTAATAGGATTATTTTAGGATGTTTTTCTCATTGGTTAGTTAATTTTTTTATGTACTTCCGCTGTCCGTGCTTTAGAATTGCGTGGTTGTAATTCCCGACAGGACAGAAGACGAGGATAATTATCCATCGTGTTGTAAATAGCCGACTTCTTTTTTTAACTTACGAAATGACATATATATTCCATCTATATATTTCTATCTACCCACCGAAAAATTTTCCCGTACGTGGTGATTACTACACATTGTGAAAACATTTAAATATGAGGTGTAATTGATATAATAATAATTCCAATTTTTAACGGTGTCTGAAAGTATTGATAAAATTAAAAAATAAAAACATTTGAAACGAACAAGTAAAACCGGATAATATATATGTATATAGAAAAGAGACAAAAACACAAAAGAAGAAATGACATGTATATGCCAATAATAAAGTATATTTTCTTAATAGCGACTTGCGTGTTATTTTCCTTATTACCTTAGCAAGAATTTTAGGAAATCATTATAACTATTGTGCTGCGTGAATAATGAGTTGTTAAATAAAAATTTGAGACGATTTTGCTTCGTCATTTAAAGTTTGACAGCTGTCAATGTCATACAAATCTTGAATTTGACAGTTACAGCAAAAATTTCTTTGTATAATTTAATTTTTGGAGAGTTTTGGTGGGCTAACTGCAACATATCTGAACATACCACAGATTATGGTTTAGTATGTGCCCCACCACAAGTTTTATAAATTACATACTGGGATGATATGTACTTTAGGAGTTTTGGCGAGTTACACATAAAAGTGAGGTTAAGTGTTTTGTTTATTAATAAATTAATAAAAATGGACAGTTCTTGCTTTATTCTACTATTAGATAGTTTGTTTTTTGATTGAAATGTAGAATATATAACAGACGTGGACTCCAAGAACTGGGCTCTGTTTATGCTAATGTATAACCACAATCAGAAGAAAATACTACAATTAGAAGACGGTTAGGTTAATAAAATATACTGAATTAAAATTTTATGAAATTAATTTGTATCCTACGATGGACATAACCTGTACTGTCAAAACATGATGATTTATGCCCGGTTTCTCGTACGCCAGAGATATCTGACAGATATCTGCAAAGTTATCCCCACCTTATCCTTCAGTTATTTATGGGATATCGGGCAGATAACAATTTCCATAAAATTGAGTTTGTGTATGACAGTGTAAATGTCTAGTAATTTTCGTTTTTAATAGTTAGCCGTTATACAGTGAATACTTGAAAACATATATTTAAAGAAGATACAAACTAGAGTAGACACGATCTATCAAGTAAACATAGGAGTATTTCGTTCATCAAGCATGTTGAGCATTTTGACAATACGAAATTACCATAACTTTACGATATCTTACAGATAACCCATCAGGCTGGAGCCGATAACTTAGAAGATTAGATATCTGCTCTGACGTCACTATCTGCTGTTTCAGAAACTTACTATTGTGAAGCGGCCAGATATCGGACAGATAACTGCTGTTTTTACGTTTCAGAAACCGGGCATTAGTTACGCGAGCGCCGTACACATCGATTGACAACACGTGACTTCACGAGATAGCATATCGGTTGGTCATTCTGCTTCGGGGGGACGCATTGCGTCATGCAGCTACGTTCCAAGGTCTTGTATACTTTTTTATAGCCCTGATAAGTACCATGGTACAAATATATAAGGTATGCTCACGCGCAGACATTTGTGAGGCGTATGAGATGTAGTTCTACCATTCTTAAAAATACGTATTACGATTAGGAAAGCTGGATAATTCGAATGGAGTTAATAAAAATTTACCTTTTTTTGCATTCATATTAAATTCATCGTAAGGCATATGTAATATCTAATCTAATCTATACCTACAATGTAGTAGTGGGCCGATATAATGAATTCCTGTAAATATGTTGGTACATTCGTAAATATATCCCAACAGAAGTCGTTTTGATGTTATGCATTTATAGAATTGGAAAAAAACTCTATCGCACGTAAAAATTTGCAATTTGCGTAAATAACCTTATACGTGTGCAACTATCACAAGAAATATACGTGAATTTAGGTACTTGATGCCGCGCATCGGAAGAAATCGTAACCTGGGCAAAGATAGAGAAATTTAGGTTAGTTTATGAACATACCTTACGTCATTTGTACCATGATAATTACAAGTTACTCGTCAAAATTCCCTATCAGTGCAAATCGAAGGAGTGAATTCACTTTAACCGTTTGATGTGGCTCAATTAAATTTGATATTTTTGAGCTCGCATCACAACAAACAATGCAATAAAACGACGCTGCATATTTGCTTAACAGCCGTTTATAAATAATGTTATTTATGGTTGCGTTCATAAATTCGCCTACAACCTATTTTCAAAGCATGTTGAAAGTGAATAAAATAGTCGGTCAATTCCATGGGCAAACGCCTAACAAAGTGAATATACAAAGTGACGAACCCCACGTGACCTCTAATGTAACATGACGTTAATTATAGCTTTGTTCCAACACGCAGTTTGCTGACGTGTTCACGTGAACCAATCAGAAAGCATTTCAGTTCTCAAGGACTCTCAAGTCAACACGAATCGTCACTAAGCTGCGTGTTGGAACAGAGCTTATAGGTTTGCAATATAGTCAACCTCAGAGATCTGATTTTACTAAGATAAAAAAATTTATTCAGAGCGTCTTTGATTTTCCTGTTTTTCTCTTGAATTTCCTATGCGTTGCGAAGTAGACAGATTTAACTTACATGATAGGGAGATCATAAATTCAGGCGAAAAAGGAACCGAACAGAGACTTCAAATGTATCTTTCTCCAACTAGAACAATGCGAAATTCAAATGATCCTTTAATACTAGGTTAATGAATATGTATTTGATTTTCTTTTGAAATCACACTTTAAGAATAGATATATAGCTATTTTGAGACTGGCAATATAATTGTGTTATATTATATCAAATAAAGAAACGGTTTTTTATACAACCATTTTTTTTTTATTTAAAACAAGAACTCACAATGAGATGATGAACATATACGTGTAAATATATTAAATAAAAAATAAAGCGAATAAAGTGACGCCATTGCCCAACTGCGGGATAAAAATATAGGTCAGCATAGCTATTTACACATTTACAGCAATTTTACTTATAACTGATAACTCTAAAGGAGTTTCTAAATTAAAATCAGACTTGTCTTCAATAACAAATAGTTCCTAACATCAGAAAACGTAATAAATATTGATTTTACTTTACGATTACTGAAAACAATACACACTGGCTATAGGCAACTGTAACCACAACGCAAAAAAATGGTGAGGTGATCGAACTTTCCGAATTAACATAGTGCAATGAATTACACAGGTCAAATGACTATCCCAAGTGTATGCGCCCTGTGTCCTAACCGAAATTCTGCCCCTCTATAAATGTTTCCCCAAATGAGAATAGTGGATATTTAATAATAGTATTAATAAATAAGTTATGTTTAAAAATTGAGTTATTTAACGTTTCTCTGCGCCATAATTAATTTGATTACAAACTAGGGCACTTTTAGTATTTAAAATGGACGATCAATGTATGTCCGCTTGTGGACGTCCATTGTAACGCAAAAACTGAACAACCATCAAACGTACAAATAACGTTTGACCCTTGTTTGGACCAAAACTGGACGTCCAAAGGATATCATGTGTTTATTTGGAACTAAATGAGCTGTTCATCAACTAAGTATGCTTCAACTGGAAAACAACTCCAGATCATCAATACCAATATCTTGCGGTATATAACCGAGAGGTAACAGATGACATTCACGGTACATTTGCATATAATTATATCAACAAGCGAGACTAAAGCATCAATAGTAGAAGTATCTATTTCACTAAAGGAGAGGGAATGGGTGTTAGCAAACACCATTGGGACGCCACGCCCCTTACAATATTTTCTATCTCTGCCCATAACATTAAAGTAATCCAGGAAGATATAGAATGGATCCACGTTTCAGTTATTAAAATACTATCAGATGAGTAACACTGGTCAACAAAATTTCAGATTTATTTTGTCCGACGAGGTAAACTGGATAAACTTGGTAGTACTTTTTACACGTATTTCATATCTGTTTTCGGATTTTTTCTATTACGCAGGGTTTCAGATTGACAAAGCAATGAAATTCTGTGAAAGTATATATTATAATATGTGTATAAATCATGAAGAAATGACGTACAAAGTGATGTATTTACTTGGAAAATGTGCTGATATATGACCTTCGGCTGTACTTTGCATCAGAAACATCTCTCTTCAGCGTCCAGCAATAGTCTGCCAACATAGTAGAGCTCCATTTGCCTTGGTATCATCAGCACTTTCGTCGTCGCTTAGTGTCATGTTTTGTGGAGGTTTAGGAACAGGTAATTCCGGACTGTGAGGTACTGGTCTCAGTGCAGATGGAATATTAGGATATTTTACAGTATGTTTGGATTTAGAAGTCATACCACTTATATTTGTAAGAAAAAAATAGCAATCGGTAATATGATCTGATGGTTACCTCCAAATCATAGGAATAGCAAAAGGCACATGTCGTTTACCTTTTGCCCAAGCCGTAAGAAATCTGATACACGTAACACAGCAAATATGGGGAGACCAGCTTTTGTCTTCATCACCCACTTTACACTTGAAATACTGCTCATAGCACTTTTTAAGGAGAGGTGTGAAAGGCAAATCGTTTTTGATATTCAAATGTCAATTAGCCGCAAATATAGCAAAAAGAGTTCGGGTGGTTTACACATTTCTTTGGCATTTTTACAGGTGAGCAAATGTTCGCGGTTTCACTACAATAGCTCGAACGCACCACAAAGCAACACTTTTTAAAACGTTAATAACGTCAGCGTATATGTTCATTCACCGAGTTCTAGCCGACAACAGAAATAACAAGAGATGCTATCTAGGAATGGGCAATGCAGGTCTTAACACGTCAAGACATGTTCAAACATTAACCATTGCATGCTGCTTGATCACTTCCGAGCTCTAGCCGACAACTGAAATAACGTCAAGACATGTTCTCTTATACTACATATCTATGCATGCATATCTTAGGTGAACAAGCGAATATCCCAAAACATAAAAACTAAGGGTGATGGGGAAATTCTGTAAACAATTGATTTCAGCCTGCAAAAGTGTATGGGAATCAGGCATTCTTGTGCTTGGGACAAAAATCTTGTTAACCAGTGTAATCGAATGCGTTGTTGAAGAAAGGGTGTTAAGTTTAGTAAAGGTTAAAATTAGAATGTAATCTGTTGAGCTTAGTCAGTGTTCGGGCATTGAAAGAACAAAAGACTGAATGCCATTAATCTTTTTTATTTATAAAATTATTCGGAAGCCTTGAAATTGGTTCATGAACTTTTTACACTTACATGACACGTTTGGCGAATAATAATGGGTGACCCTAGTATCATTCGCAACACGTGTGCACCTCAATCGTTTTCCTAAACAATTGTAATGAGTAGATATTTATTTATTCAACTTTGTTAAGCAAATTACAGGGTACCTCATATGGTCCAGAGGAGGGTTTACTTTTTAGTTTCTTAAGTAAATCGCGAATTTCAAATTCGTTATATGGCATTGCACGCATGCTGTGTGGAATGTTGATAGAATGTTGTTATTTGTAATATTATGGTTACTAATTTGAGATACTATTTGATTAACTGATGCAAGAAAAAAAATATTAAAACTGAGCTACAATGTACGGATCATTTATTGATGGACCGTCACATTCTAGAATAATGTTTTCACGGTTTTTAATACTACCTGACAAACGTTTTTTTTTAATAATTTCCCACCCAGTTTTCGAAGGATTCGAAGAGACAATTAATTTTGAGGAATAATAATTGCGTTTGGTTGCTGTCAACAAAGGTTTATGTCTTCTTTTTGCTTCGGAATAAATCATACTCATAACTGGAAAAGTTTTTTGGAAGTATAAGCAAGTCTTTAGGATTACTACTTGAACGTTTTACCTCACGTGTGACCCATCTATGTTTGAAACAACTCTTATTGATTTTCCTATTTATTAAGGGAAAACACTGATCAAAATATTTCGTAAAAATTTCAAAAAAAATCTAAAGTTAGGTATACATCACAGTAGTTAAAAGATTTATCCTAAGACATGTTATTCGATGTTGCAATAAAATTCAATACTTTATCCTCGGTATGATTTCTAAAATACATACGATCCGTCTTCAATCGGAAATATTCCGATTGAAGACGGGTAACACACCCAACAACGTCTTATGGTCATTCACAACAGAATCCATAACAAAAAGCATTTTGTATTTCCACAATAAAAAAAAAACATTTTCTATAATAGTTGTACTGTTACATTGTACACGACTAGGTATTTTTGTGTGTCAATTAGTGTGTGTGGATTCCCCGATACTGCGTATCAGAATGAGATATGACAAAGATATAGGGAAAGGGCACAACATGCACCACAAACCATAGAAGACGAATGGAAGAAAAACTGTGCTGGGGAACACATATTCCGTATTGTCATTTCACCTAATTTTTACATCACTAATTTCTAAACAGATTACCTCTTAAATTTCACCTCGTATTGCGCTTAAATATGATAATACCATGCTGTATGTCCGCCACGCGTTCGAATATTTAAACAAGACCTTGAATTATGATTTCACCTGTAGCCGATATAAGCTATATGAAATGTGTGGATTCCCGTTTATGTCATTTCGCATAACATTAAGATAGTAGTTCGCAATCCAAGCAAATCGTTCAGAAATGAAAGGTGATGATTTAAAAGAGTTAAGACCCGAAGGTCCTTATCGAAAACCCGACGTGGGAGATGAAGTGGTGATAACAGGTGTCCAAAGAAGACTCCAGCATTAGTACGGTATCAGATGATGAAGGTATTTTTTTCAGGAATGGCCGGAAAGTTTCCAGATTCCCACAATATCTACCATTTGCGCCACAATCTCTTCAATAAGGTCGATATGGTGTCCGGAGATTTCAGACGGTGGAAGCCCATACACCCAGAGGTACCACAAAGGACTGGCAAGCTGTATGATATCGAGAAATTCGATCCTGGTTACTTTGGTAGGTTGGCCTTCAAATAGTTGCTTTTGAAATGGATGACTGGTAAATCTAATTGAGGAATTTGTAGGTGTAACAAGTCTGCAAAGCAACACTATGGATCCAATGTTTAGATTGTTGTTGGAGAGGACCTACGAAGCGATAGCAGACGCTGGATGTCACCCCTTTGATTTCGAAGGGACAAGGACTGGTATCTTTATGGGGTCTTGTTACTCTGAAACGGAGGTAGATGTATTGTATGGGAAATTAGTTCCAAACGCAGAAGCAATTTCTGGGTAAGTCAATACTATATTAAAAACGAGTTATATATTTTAATTGAGTAAATATAACATAATATAATATAACATAACGCATAAATAATTATTTTGCGGAGACAACTAATTCTTGTCTAACCTATTTACCCGTAGAACTAAATCAAATACCTTTACTACCGTAATGAGCAAATGGCTTTAAGTAAAAAACTTTAAATACGTATTTGAGCAACTAAATTGCCATCCTCACTGGACACTATCTAGGAAAAAAGTGTTAGATTTAGTATCTCTCGTTAAGGTGAAACATTGGGTCAAGCTTGAAAGGCTCTTCACCACATCAACAGTAGAATAACACTTATGGCAATTTACAATTAGTTGCCGAATCCGTATCTAGAGTCATTCACTCATTATAATTTTTTTAATTTAGTTCTCTTATCTCGACCCACTGAAATTATGTTCCTCTTGGTAGAGCTCAGCGATCAATGTTTGCCAAAAGGCTCAGTTACCACTTGAAGCTGAAAGGTCCCGCGTTTATGTTGGACTCAGCTTGTGGCAGCTCACAGTATGCCTTAGACCAAGCATACCATTCCATGCGGGAAGGTCTTTGTAACAAAGCAATAGTCTGCTGTAGTCAGCTGTCTCTACATCCCATACTCTCGTTGCAATTCAAGCGGTAATATTCATTCATCTTAACTTAAAGTTAGCAACTATATGTATAATCACACATTACGTTATAGCTTAGGGGCTCTAAGTTCTAATGGCAAGAGTAAGTCCTTCGATGCTACCGCTGATGGATGCGTCCGGTCAGAAGCTGTAGTAGCAATCATATTAGAAAGGGCGAAGGATGCCAAAAGAATCTACAGTGAGATAGTTTACGCCAAAACCAATTGCGATGGATTTAAACCGGAAGGGATAGCATTTCCATCGTCGGAAATGCAAAAGATGTTACTTAGAGAATTTTACACGGATTGCGGAGTTGATTCCACAACATTAACATACATGGAAGCCCACGGAACGGGTAAGGCAACTATGAATTTTGAAGAAACGATATTTGAATAACTACGGATCTTCTAGGAACTAAGGTAGGAGACCCCGCAGAGCTTCAAGCCTTAGATGACATATTTTGCAAAGACCGTGATAGGCCTTTGTATATCGGAGCTATTAAATCTAATATGGGGCACACTGAGCCAGTATCTGGATTGTGTTCTATAGTTAAGGTATTTAGACGTAAATAGCAACGTCCTAACATTTTGTAACACTTATTACTGTACAGGTGGTACTCGCTGCGGAAACGGGGTTTATACCACCCAATTTACATTACGAGAAGCCAAAAGAAGGCGCGAAAGGATTGGAGGAGGGCAGGATGGTGGTCGTAACGGACAAAATACCATTGCCAGATGAGAGAGGATTATTCGGAAAGTATATCTTGATAGCGGCGCTGACTCTTAATCAGCATTTCACCTTGTAGGCGTCAATAGTTTTGGTTTCGGAGGTGCAACCTCGCACGTCCGACTACGTTGGAATACGAAAACTAAAATCAACGACGGACAACGCAACGACCACTTACCGCGTTTGATTTGCGTTAGTTCACGCGCCGAGGATGGAGTCAATTCGATACTGGATGATTACAAAATCAGAAAGTGCGATGCCGAATTTGCCTATTTAATGCATCAGGCATTTAGGTAAGTTTTCTATAAATAAAAATGAAATAAGAATAAAGAAAAAGAAAGACGATGTGATTTCTTTAAATTGCAGAACATCGGTGCCGAATCATTTATACAGGGGCTATGGAATTTTCAATAAATATGGAGAAATGAAGAGATCCCAGAAAGAGGCAAATTTGGAAAAACAGAAATTATATTTCGTGTTTAGCAATTTCGATAAAGAATGGTTGAAGCTGGGCCGTCACCTAATGGGCATACCGGCCTTCGCTAGAAATATCAAGAGGTAATGCTGTCAATTGATTCATCAATTCCTCTGATAAGTCTCGCATTATTGCAGTATACAAACTATTTTGCTTGAAGCAGCAGATATTGACATAACAACGATAATTAAAAATTTGACCGAAGAGAACCTAATCAATCAGACTCTGGGTTCGGTTGCCATTCAAATAAGCCTGGCAAACACATTGAAAGAATTGAATTTGACTCCTGATCATATAATAGGCTTTGGAAGTGGTGAATTCGTCGCTGCCTACTTAGATGGTTATTTGACTTTAAAGCAAACTATTTTGGGATTGTTCTACGTAGCATCAATGAACATGAATAAAAAGAATGGTAAACATTTAGAAAATCTGGAAAGAATATTATCAACAGAAAAAAATTTGTATGAGAAATGGATTCCAGTCCGCGAGGAGAAACTTACATATGGCTGTTCGAAATATTTTACAAATAGCACTATCAGTGCTAGCAATAACCTAGTTTTGCAAAAAGTAGTCCCTAGCGACGCCTTTACTGTGGTAATAGGTTGTCGCATGAGTGGCATAGAAAATAATTTTTTGTATTTAATAAAAGCTGATTCTAGAGACTGTATTACTGGTCTCTTGGGCAGTTTAGGATGGTAAATAACTACATATGACACACATACATATATTTATTTTCTTAATCATTAGCTTGTATATAAACGGTTTTGATATGGAACTTGATAAGTTATACCCACCTGTCGAATTACCTGTAAGTAGAGGAACTCCCATGCTGTCGCCTTTGATAAAATGGAACCATAGTGACTGGTATGTTTATCAGTACAAAAACGAGGCGGAAGTAAAGAGCGGACACAGGGTGATGGATATTGTACCAAAGAGTGAAGATTGGAATTTTATACTTGGTCATGTTGTTGATGGTAATTTCTCTTCTCTTACATAACTCTATTCAAAAACCACGTCATTAACCTTTTAGGTAGAAATCTGTTTCCGGCAACTGGATATTTAGTGTTGGTTTGGGAGAGTCTTGCCACCATGACTGGTAACCTCTTGTCAGAAATGAAAGTTGTTTTTGAAGATGTTAAGTTCATCAGAGCAGCTAACATCCCGAAGAAAGGGTCCCTTGAATTGATGGTCACGATTCAAACCGGTACACATGCATTTGAGGTAAATTTAGCAACTCATAACAGTACTAGACAGTAATGTTGTCGTGCCACAGATCGCCGAAGGTGGAGTTACTATCGTTACAGGGAGAATATACGAGGGAACAAATAAGCAAACTTCTGTTGATATACCAACTGTGCCTTTTGAAAATGATCAACTGATTATGACCGAGAAAGATGTGTATAAGGAATTAAAGCTGCGTGGTTATCAGTATACGTAAGTTATTGCTCTCCGAGCTAGCAATAGTAGGTTATAAAACAAATATTTCAGTGGTAAATTTAGAGGTATCAGAATGTGTAGTGTTGATACTTCTCGGGCTGTGATAGAATGGGAAGATAACTGGATTTCTTTCATGGATTGCGTTTTACAATTAGCTATTTTACAACGAGACTCCAGAAGTACATCCGTTCCCACAAGCATTAGCCAGGTCATTGTTGATGCCCGAAAACAGATCGAATTGGTTACAAAGCGAGGAGGCATGGTGCCTGTTTATTTATACAGAGATCTCGGCTTTATCAGGTAAGAAACTTATTTTAATAATATACACAAGTACCACATAGTTACTGCAGAGCTGGCGGTGTTGAAATAAATGGAGTAGGTTATAGAGCTATAGATAGGAAGAAAAGAGGTGATCCTGTCCTCGAAATTTCAAAATTCATTGCTAACGATACTCGATTGGAATTTCAAAATTCGATCAGGTCTTTAGTTCAATTGGTTCTCGAAAACTCGAACATGGTCAGAGCAAAAGTGATAGAGACTTGTACAGAGGAACAAAATGAAAATGATCTTGTGTGTCCAGTAATACAAGCTTCATTAAATGATCTTCCATTAATAGAGCATGAGATAATCGTTTTGTCGTTAAAGACCATCGACCTGCCAGAAATCGTCGTTCGACATAACTCCCTAAGCACTGAATCGCAATGCTTAATTCTGGTTGTCAAGAATCTGTTGGAAACGACTGATGTATGAGGAGATGCCTAGTACTATCACAAATTGACCTTGCTTTATGATTTTCAGATGTCGGTTGTTGGAAACGTTATTAAAGATGTAAAGGGATTCGTAATTTCCCGAGAAAGCTTAAATGTAGATTTGAGAAAGTTTTCCACTAGCCCATTTAGCGTTTACTGTAGCCATAGACTCGAGAACGAAACATTAGTTCTTTTACGGTCGCATGTGGAGGTGTCTGGTGACACGAAATTCCTAGATTTATCAAACGCTTTAGATACACTGGATAGTTGGATACCCAAGCTGCAAGATCTAGTCAAAGATCAATCGAATGTCGTTCTATATGCGCAAGATGAAGAACTGAGTGGGATTTTGGGCTTAATTACTTGTCTGAGACGTGAGTCCTTTGATTGCAGGATATCATGCGTATTTATCATAGACAAAGCGCCCAAGTTTGATCCAGAATTACCTTTTTACAAGAACCAATTGGACAAAGGTATGGCGATAAACATTTGGAAATATGGGTCGTGGGGAACTTACAGGCATTTAGCCTTCCCGGTAAATAATCTGGTGGAGACAGAGCACTGCTACGTGAACGTTACTACCAGAGGAGATTTATCGACTCTGAGGTGGTTAGAAGGAAAACTGAGTCCTGACGACGCAATAACGTTTGAGGAGGATAGCATTTACGTAGGTATCATGAGTACGATTCTGTTGAACGTGTAGGAGTAATTTAATTTTGGTCGACAGATTTATTATTCGGCTTTGAACTTTAGAGATTTGCTGATGGCTTCTGAGAAATTACCACCGGATGCAATAACAACCGACAGAATCGATCAGGAGTGCTTGCTAGGACTTGAATTTGCGGGTCGAAATCCCAAGTAAGATAAACCTTTATTGAAATACTTATTTTATTAGGCATAACATTAAAGTTTGATTGTTGTAGAGGTCAGCGCGTAATGGGTGCAATAGCTAATGGAGCGTTGGGTAGTTTCATTAGATCAAAATTTACATTACCCATTCCCGACCACTGGACTATGGAAGATGCAGCAACCGTTATGGTAACCTACGGAACTGTTTTGGAAGTTCTCTTTTGCGTAAGGATCTCACGTCATATTTAACAACATAATCAGCCTAGACCTAATTTTTAATTTGAAAGAAATTCGAGGTCAAGTCCGGTCAGTCTATCCTAATACATTCCGGAACTGGTGGCGTTGGGCAATCAGCTATCAATCTCTCTTTGTATTTCGGTCTCACCGTCTTTGTTACGGTTGGAACAACTGAAAAGCGGGATTTCCTAAGAAAAGAATATCCCCAAATTACAGAGGATCATATAGGAAGCTCTAGAGATACATCGTTTGAAGACATGATTCATAAACACACCAACGGAAGAGGTGTTGATTATGTTCTAAATTCCTTGTCTGAAGAAAAGCTTCTGGCATCCGTACGTTGTTTGACTAGGGGTGGAAAATTTTTGGAAATCGGAAAATTCGACCTCTCCAGAGATAACGCGTTGACACTGCATCTATTGAAAAGGCAGGTAGAGTTCGTTGGAATGGCTCTCGATAGTTTTCTGAAAAGCAATCAAGGTAAGTACCGAAAGAATTAACAGAAATAAATAGTATAATGATTAATTTTGTAGTTACATATTTACGAGTAATGGAGGATTTGATTAACAAAGGTGCCATTAAGCCTCTGCCAAGAACCGTCTTCGAAATGAACGAAGTGGAGAAAGCATTCAGGTATATAGGAGTCGGTAAACACATAGGCAAGGTATTAATAAAGATTAGAGACGAAGAACCAGAAAATGTGTGCTCTGTTCCAAGGAAGCTATTCAAGGCTGTTCCTAGGTATAGAAGTTTCTCTAGAACAAAGGTAGAATTCGTATTCCGTTGGTTGTAGATTCCATTGTAAACCCGAGTGTTCTTATGTGATATACGGAGGTTTGGGTGAATTTGGTATGGAATTGGCGGATCATCTGGTCGTTAGAGGAGCCAAGAATTTAGTATTGACGTCTAGATCAGGAGTTTGTAACGGATATCAAAGTTACAGAATAAAGTAAGAGATTTCGACCTATGCTAGGTTTCCTTTGAATAAAGATAAACTCCTCAATCAGCATTTGGGAAAGTTACGGCGTTACTGTGGTTACAACTACTCGTGATGCATCTACCGAAGAAGGTTGTGTCGAATTATTAAACAGAGCGAATGAATTAGGACCTGTAGATGGCATATTTAATTTAGCAGCTGTTTCGAAGGATGCCCTATTCGAAAACCATACTGCTGAAAATTTTAAACTAGCCCTAATGCCAAAAGCCTACTGTACAAAGAACTTTGATGGTGTCAGTAGAAAACTATGCCCGAATTTAAGGTAATATATTCAAGGATGGGTAGCTCAATAAATAAAATTTGGGCGTTTCTAGGTATTTCGTTGTATTTTCTTCTGTATCCTGTGGATGTGGCAATATCGGTCAGACAAATTACGGTATGGCCAACTCGGTTATGGAAAGAATCTGTGAGAGAAGGAAGAAAGAAGGATATCCGGCTTTGGCAATACAATGGGGTCCTATTCGTGAAGTATGTTTACTCATATTTACAAGTTGGCCTTCGTGCATTTATATCTTGAAATGTTTCTACAGGTAGGTATGGCGGCTAGAATGCAAGAAGACAATCAGGAACTAATCGTAGGAGGTACGATACAGCAAACAGTTTCCAGTTGCTTACAGGTAATGGATCATTTCCTGAGACAAGACGAACCTATAGTGGCTAGCATGTTGGTAGCCAAAATGAAGTACGGTGGTAAAGCTAGTAATTTATTTGAGGAGATTATCAATATTATGGGTACGTATAAATTCGAAATTAAATCAGTTTGTCTAACCAAAAAAAAAAAAAATTGTAGGAATTACAAATTTGAAGTCTGTTAGCATGCACATGACATTCCCAGAACTAGGCATGGATTCCATGACAGCTATGGAGATAAAACACACTCTAGAGAGGGAATATGAAGTATTTTCTACAGCGGAGGATATCAGAAACATGACCCTTGCTAGGTAACACGTACCGGCACCTTGTATCAGTTATCCTCAAGTGATTTTCTACGGTATTTCAGATTGAAACACTTGTCCAATACGAGAGGATCTTCTGGGAGATCAATAGATTAATTTTAGCTTAATATATTGAGAGTAATGGTTTTGATGTATAAGAGAATCAGTAAATAAAATGGTTGTGTTTACGCACTATAACTGTGTTTTATGTTTCTTAAACTTAGAAGTTGGTGAAGTTCAACAATAGTCCGTCGTTTGCTCTACCATCATCAAGTTGGTTTGAACTATATTAGAAGATGTAGTGGGAACCCAGAACCCAAGGTCCCCCCACCAACAGTATCTGTATAACCAACTCCACTCTCTTACACATAACTTATTTTTAAATATACATGTGGCGACCATAGTCAAGCAATATGGAGCCCTGTACTGACAGACCTATGACTAAAGTTCTTCGTAACGCGTCTAAATATTATATGTTTTTATTTTAGCACAAATGAATATTTGGAATATCTTTTTTTAAATCTTTTGTGGTAGTGTGATTTTTAGTTGTTAGAATATCAGCCGCTTGTTTCACAATAACTCTTATTTGAAATAGGTTTAAAAATCTCTTTGGAATATCTATGTACGTTTGTTGTTCAAAATTAATGTCACTATTAGTAAACGTAATCTCTAATTCTTTATAAGTCTGTGGTTGTAAGCACGATAGAAATAATTCGCGTTTAAGTAATTTGTGTTACCTAAATCTGTGTGTTACCTAAGTCTGTGGTTGTAAGCACGATAGAAATAATTCGCGTTTAAGTAATTTGTGTTACCTGATTTATTCTCAAGTCCCCACATCCCGGCACTGTATTTCAAAATAGTCTACGAAAGTTTCTACTGCGGTGTTCGAATATCATATTTCTCGATTTGAAGTTTTTGATAATGTTTTTTACTTCACACTCACTTTCATCACTATGTGTAGCACTTAAAGTTTGCCTACTTGTTAAATGTTCTGATATTTCGGTAATTTGTTGAGCTTGCATCTCCAAAAACTGTTTGAATTGTTTGTTACCCCTCGTTCTGCTTTTTAAGCATGTGTTTCGAGTTTTCTCTATCTTTGGGCGGCCTACGATGCACGTCCTCAAGTACCTAAATTCAGATATATTTCTCGTGATAGTTGCACACATATGTGATTATTTATGCAATTTGCAAATTTTTACGTGCGAAGTTAGCTTTTGCAAATTCAATAAATGCATAACATTAAGACGGTTGCTGTGGGGATTTATTTACGAATCCATCAATATATTTACAGGAATTACATATGCCTTACAATGAACTTAATATAAATGCGAAAAATGGTAAATTTTTGTAACTTATTCGAATTATCCAGCATTTCAGTGCGGAAGTTCCCACAATTCTTGCTTTTGCACCGAATCTAACTAACGGAGTTCTCGTATATCTATCCCAAGTTGTACACGAATTCCTATTGCCAGATTATAGTCATACAAACGCCATAAATTTTCAAAATTGATTTGTTTTGTGTTGTGAAAATCTACGGAGGATGTGACAAGAAACATTTTTCAAGCATATTGTATTGAAAATAGCAGTGTTGGTAAACACACTTTTCTTTGTTCTCAATTCACCATATATTGACTGTTGTGCATCAGTAATGTCCAGGCATAGATTACCATTAAATATTCATGTTTTTTCACAATAAATGTCACCAGTTCGGATAATTTAAAATTGTGATTTTGCCTGTGGCTGATTTACCTAAATATATAAAATATATGAATTGCCAACTGTGCCATTCCTCATTGCATTTACTTGTATAAAGGAACTTTGGAAATAGACACCACACGTGTGTTGTGCTCTTCAATTCTCAATTTAATTGCAGTTGTGTTCGTAGAATCTAAGCAAGTCATCTAGAAATGGATGACGATCACTTAAGGAAGTTAAGTTCCAAAGATCCTTATCGAAAGCCAGATGTTGGAGACGAAGTGGTGATAACAGGTGGCTGAAGGAACATACAGGATTAGTATCAGATGATGAAGAGAATTATTTTAGGAATGGCAGGAAAGTTTCCAGATTCGCACAATATCTACCATTTCCGCGACAATCTCTTCAATAAGGTCGATATGGTCTCCGGAGATTTCAGAAGGTGGAAACCTATACATCCGGAGGTACCACAAAGGACTGGGAAGTTGTATGATATCGATAAATTCGACGCTGGTTGCTTTGGTAGGATAGTGTTTTTAAAATAAATACCGGCAAATTGCATTGTCGAATTTCTAGGAGTAACAAGTCTACAAAGCAACAATATGGACCCAATGATCAGACAGTTGTTGGAGAAGAGCTACGAGGCCATTGCGGACGCCGGATATCACCCCTCTGATTTCGAGGGGACCAGAACTGGTATCTTTCTTGCGGCTTGTTTATCCGAGACGGAAAAGATTGCATTTTACGAGAATTTAGTTTCAAACGCAGATGTAATTACCGGGTAAGTCAGTATAGTGGATGTTATTGAATCCGAATTACACATTTTAATTGGGGAAAATCAATCATGAAGGTTTAGAGAGAAAAACAACTATTGCAGTAGGTGGAAGTGAGTATGTAACAACGCGATGCTGCCTTTGGGCGATTCGGCTTGGTAATTTTTATTTTATTGACGGAGTAGGGGACAAACCTGACTCTACAGGTATGTCAAAAGCAAATTTAATGGTTCATGTTGAAGTGATTGATTGTAAACACAAGAGAATATGTATGGCGGCCCGGCTTGTAAATGTATAAAGTACATACTACAAATTAATACAATTCAGTGACTTGAAATAGTAGAATCAATTCGAAATAACGTAACGAAAAAAAAAAAACTTCAGATATGTATTTCGTCGATTTCTAGCGGCCGCTAGAACCAATGACGCCCAATTGCGGAAGGTACAATGCAATCCTCTTAACGTGATACCCACCCTATTCGGGGTTGCTCCGGCCAGCTTAGTGGAGACGGCTGGGTTAAAGTGTTGGCGCCACTTCCGTTAGAAATCGTTCTTTCCTCGAGATTCCACGTACGGAAAACCATAAAACAAATAGATCGGTGACAGTAACATACAGCGTGGCTGAAGGCCATTAAATTATTAAAGTTAAAATTAAGTACATAGTTTACCAGAAGACAAAATGTATATATATATATATATATATATATTCAAGAAATTCCACGATGTGTGCCAATTGACACAAAAAAGGTTAATTCCGACCTGTTTGATGAGTTCGTGCCTCAATCCAGGTGAACCGGCTTCTGACGGACGGAATCGGCCACTCTATGTTCAGCAGACCGCGTCCCACTAACTGGTTGGTGTGGATCTCTTCCCAGAACTCCGGATGGTGATTGGTAAGCACCTAAATTAAGGTAATTCCCAAAATTAAGAGGTACATTTGGTATTACCACGTGTTATTAACAAAAGAAAACAAAGAGAATGGAAGGATTAGCAATTAATACCTTGATGGCGAGGGTTTCGTTTACGCTCCACGTGTCGAGTCTATTAATCCACAGAAAATCCTGTGATCGTTCCCCAATCGAACGTAATCGTGTTAATCTTGGATCTAATCCCTATATTTCAGGGCGGATTTCCCATAAATATTTCCGCAAAATTTACTTTCAAAACTAATTACTCCGCAGAATCCAATCATACGTGTGACTTCGAACACATGGAGACTTAAAAAGAACGAATTTGACTACGAACTCACCTACAACGCCCAACCCTAGGTTTTATCTGATTTATCGATCCCTGTGGCGATATCCGATAACCGATCGCTATTGACCGTCGTGTCTAATCTATCCACCGCTAGATGGCCTTGCTACCCTCAATCCGCATGGATAATTTATTTTATTCACAAAAATACGTCGAACGAAATCGGCACGTTACAGAGTCTCTTATGTGGACTATCTAAACGCGGAGAACCGCTCAAATTACTGGATCCATTCCTTCTGTTTGAATCAGGATTAGAGCTAGAATTTTGCATAGTTGTTATATAGAAAATAAAGGCTGCTCATAAGATATATTAGTGAATTTAATGCTAAAATCTATTTGCATATATTTCCCTTGATAGAGCGAACCTATCAATGTTTGCCAAAAGGCTCAGTTACCATTTGAAAGTGAAAGGTCCAGCGTTTATAGTGGATTCGGCTTGTAGCAGCTCATTGCACACTTTACACCAAGCATACAATTCCATGCGGGAAGGTCTTTGCGACAAGGCAATAGTCTGTGGTACTCAATTGTGTCTACATCCCTTGGTCTCGTTGCAATTCATGCGGTAATATTGATTCATATAAACTTAAAATTAGCAATAATAGGAGCATTACCAATAATCTTACAGCTTGGGTGTTTTAAGTCCTAATGGCAAGTGTAGGTCTTTCGACGCTAACGGTGATGGATATGCCAGGTCGGAAGCTATAGTAGCAATCATATTGGAAAAGGCAAAGGTTGCCAAAAGAATCTACAGTGAGATAGTTTACGCTAAAACCAACTGCGATGGATTCAAACCGGAAGGAACTACGTTTCCATCGTCAGAAGCGCAGAAGGCGTTACTTAAAGACTTTTACGCGGAATGCGGAGTTTGTCCTACAACTTTAACATACGTAGAAGCTCATGGCTCGGGTAAGGCAACTATATGAATTTTAAAGAAACGATATTTGAATAACGATGAATCCTTTAGGAACGAAGGTGGGAGACCCCGCAGAATTTCAAGCCTTCCATGACATATTTTGCAAAGATCGTGATAGGCCTTTGTATATCGGAGCTATTAAATCTAATATGGGGCACAGTGAGGGAGTATCTGGATTGTGTTCTATAGTTAAGGTATTCACATGTAGATGTTGAAGAAATATTCTTGTGTCCAGTAGCCATTTCCTCAAATTTAATTTTAAAAGCCCGTGTGGTTCCCTAGCGTATTTGATTTGTTAAGAAAACTGGGCAATTCGATATACGAAATGAAAACGAAGGCTCCCACGGCCAGAGTCGGTGTAAGATAAACCCCTTCCGTGTTTGGATGGAAGAGAGAATGAGAAAAAAAGGGAAGGAAACAAAGCAATGACAGACGTCCAGATGTCAGGATGCTGACATCTGGACGTCTGTCATTGCTTTGTTTCCTTCCCTTTTTTTCTCGTTCTCTCTACCTTCTTCATGTGTTCAAGTCTTGTTCCTCTCCTTTCTCTCTCCTACCTGGTTGGTTGCGCATCTGGCTTGGCTTACACGTTGAGTTACCGTGCCTCTCTCTCTCCTTCTTTTCTCATTCTCTTTACTATCTCTTCTTCCGAATAAGCTCGTGGCGAAACAAGGAGATCCTCTGTCTTTAATATGATACGGTCCAAACCCGGAATAAGTTTATTTTACAATTCGATATACATTTAGGAAGAATAATTTTCATTGCCCTTAAACTATAAACACATTGTTCGGATTACTCCTCCCGCACAAAGTATTGATTAATTCGGGACGACACGTGTTTCGGGAATACGCGGATTCCCATTATCAAGTCGAATATCCGAATGGGCGCGAACATGACTTAAAACTAGAAACATGTACTGCTTTTTCCCTTCTACTTCTTTTTCGGTATCTGCTTGTGAGTGTTATCGATTCAAGGTTATGTTTGTTTATGCCTGTTATATTCATAATCCAGAAATATTGCTCATTGCAATAGATATGTATTTATAGGATACCCCAGAATAAATTGTATGGCAAGTATCCACAAATTCAAAACGAATGCAAGATCTTAATTGTGAGGTTATAGAATTAGGGAATACATGTTTATCCGTAATATAGTAATTACGTTGTTGTGTTTGTATATGCTTGTATAACTTTGTAGATCGGTCCCGTTGCACGATGTTTAACGACTAAGCAATGTATTAGGACATTGGTTGTAAGGACAGAATCAATGTTGTATCTGTTTATGCCTGTGAGATTCATAATCCAATGAAAGACAAGCAATATATTGTCTTACATTGTAAAAATAGATATAGAAGGATTTATATACATAAGATCCCCTAGAATAAATTATATGGCAGGTGTATACACATTTATAGCGAATGCAAGATTCTTATATTTTTTGAGGTTATTGATTTAGGTAATGCATATTTATCCGTAAGACAATAATTGCATCGTTGTGTTTGTATATACTTTGCATTTTCATAATCCGAATATATTAACCCTTGCCTGTCGTTTATCGTTATTTCATTGTAACGAATCTTTACTGGTCCCGTTGACAATTAATTAGTATTAATAAGGCGATAATTGCCGATCGTTGCACGATGATTAACGATTAAGTAGTATATAAGTTAGAGGTTAAAAAGCGGGAAAGGCAATGTTGAAAGTGGCGTTCTAAGAGCAGGATGGTTCTCGGAATGCTACGCCTGATATTATATTTTTTCCTTTGTGGTTTTCTGCTGAGGATGGCAACTTAGTTGCCGAAATGCGTATTACAGAGTTCTTTACTCAACAAGGTGGTAGGGGGTATTTTTTAACATAAATTTATTTTAAGCCACCGTATCCTATACCTAACCTACGTTTTCAATTCTGATGGATTTATTGGGGTAATAAAGGCGTACCCTTAAGAACGTCCAGGGTGGTCCTTCCAAGAAGTGTTGCGCCGGGGGTGTGAGAGAAGTTTGTACATATGTTAGATAGAGGTAGAATGAATGAAGGGAAGGGAAAAAGCAGTGCATGTTTCTAGTTTTAAGTCATATTCGCGCTCATTCGGCTATTCGACTTGATAATGGGAATCCATGTATTCCCGAAACACGTGTCGTCCCGAATTAATCAATATTTTGTGCGGGAGGAGTAATCCGAACAGTGTGTTTATTGTGCTGCCCCACAGTCCTTGAAATATTTACCCTAAACTATACCTATTGTTATGGAATACAATCATTAATTCTTACATTATCTATCTACAGGCAGACGCATTAGCTCGATATATCCGTTAGAAATGTCTTAAGGTTTCGTAACACATATGTATTTCTGTGTAGGTAGCGCTTAGTATGGAAACGGGCTCAATACCACCCAATATTAACTACGAGAAGCCTAGGGAAGGTCTGATAGGCTTGGAAGAAGGCAGGATGCAAGTGGTAACGGAGAAGATGCAGTTGCCAGATCAGAGAGGATTAATCGGCAAGTATACTTTAATAGCGGCGCTGATCGTTAACAACCAAGTCCCCACGTAGGAGTTAATAGTTTCGGGTTTGGAGGTGCAAACTCCCACGTTCTTTTACGTTGGAATTCGAAAATTAAAACTAACGACGGACAACCCAAAGATGACCTACCGCGCTTGATCTGCGTTAGCTCCCGCGTCGAAGATGGCGTCAATTCGATATTGGACGATTACAGAACCAGAAGATGCGATGC
>JARFOC010000675.1:173949-185100 GCA_031763485.1 Osmoderma eremita | reverse complement strand
ACATTATTTATTGTTCAACCTACAGTATTTGAAACTCTTAATGTAAATCTAGTCGTTCTATCCAAGCGGCGCCGGCAAAAGATATTATTTAGAATTCTCGGTTAGAGGACTTGAGTTGGAAATTGCAATTTTTAACGTAGTAGTAAATCTTTCCCTACTTTCGACCTCAAATAAATATTTGTTTATGTAAATAGCTGTGGAACATCTGGTACCCTTCTACACTGTTAACGTTGAAAATATCAGAGATCTCGACTTTAGGTCGGAAACATTTATGTGGCCACGAGTGTACATTAAGCCTGCACATTAATTGACAAAGAAATAAGATTACAAACGTCATAGAAGATTTAGAACCTTGCTACTGTCATCTAATTTTCTTGATAACCCCCATAAAATTCCTTTTCTACGTCAGTTATTTATTTTTATTTCTATAATCTTCAATTTCGGCCTTACATTTTAATGTTTCCAACTTTATGTACTTTTTTAGTGGCTCCTTACTGTTATAGAATTGCATTCTTCATTTTGGTATGTTTTCTATTGTATTGGATTTTGTATGTAATATCCAACCCACCTCGGTGAAGCGTTCAACAGATCAACAGCGGTATCGCCATATTTGTGATTCCAGTTTGTTGGACTACCATTTAGATTATTCCGTTGCATTATATTTTTCACTATGCATCATGACCATACCACGGTATCTTAATGCTATCAGTTTGAAACCACGTAAAGCGACATCTGATGGTTTGATGGTGCGTAGTTTTGTAAATTCAAGAATGGGTTTTTATTATTTAATTGTAAATGTATATTACAAAAACAATATGATACAAAATACATATATTGCTTATACAAACTTTATTATGGTTTCATGGGAATACATGTACAAATAATAGACGATAATGACATGCACCTCTTATACAATAATAACGAAATATTTCCTACATATAACATACAATTTATCATTTGCAATTTGTTGGGCCTGCATAATTAATGGATTCAGGAAATTCCCGGGAATTCTTACCTGTACAATAATATTAACATAGATACTGCTATCCTATTACTAAAAGTAAGTTCTTATTTACAATTTACACAAACGATAATCAAGAACATCGACACCAGATAGAAAAATAAACGTACGATCATAGTGGACGACGAATCACTAATCACAATTCATTTATCGATAAATCCGAATAACTGTATATGTTAGATACTTGATTCGGATAGTGCTACATCTGTTATTTTGATGGTGCGTAAATCCAATATTCCGTCCCATCCGATTTAAGATCCAAGGTTCGAGGTATGATCATGACCGGAGTTCTTAATTTTTGTAAAAGATTTTGCTACTATATGATAGTGTAGAACTGTAGAAAAGATTCTTAATAGAATCTACTACTTTTACCTACAGTCGCTGGTAACGCAGTTTCCGTCCATTTTACAAGTACATTTAAAGAATGTTGGTCACAGTCAGTAAATGTACAAAGAGGTTTTATGTTTCCAATGCTGTAGTATAGCACTTGGATTATGTATTCGAATCGCATATTTCGCTAATTAGTGCCGTAATATTCTTGTATAATTGCATAAGTCTGGTAACCAGAAATATAAAACAGTTTGAACCTCACACTAGTAAAAGTCTTCATTACATGCGAGCTTTCTTATGGTCACCGCATATTCATTATATTGACACCAGTAGCACTTTAGGCCGACTTTAGTACGGCCTAACTATTCCTTTCATTTCAAATTTAAGGATTCTTTTTGTTGAATTAACTTGATTTATTGTACTGTGCCAATGTAAATTGTGCCCCATCCCTCCCCTCATAACTTTTGAAAAGAATGAGGTACAGAAGCGAAGCAAAGGCGAGGTCGATAGCGATAAATCATGATATTTTGGTTATAGGGAGATGCACTCGACTTAAATCGTAAAATAGAGGGCCTTGTTATTTTTTCAAAATTTTAAATGGAAAGCCAGTTCATATCTGGTGAAAACTATTACGAAACCCAAGGAAATTTAAGTTAATTATTTATCCAGAATCCAATTTGCCAGGTAAATACGTCAGAAATAAATCGGCATAAATAATATTTTGACGTTTCTTTTTAATTATAAAATACGTTTCCTAGGAAACATGCACCATTAAATTCATACCAAGGTTATCAGAAAGGTACCTTCATATATTTTTTACGGATATGTCTGTAAAAACATAGAAAAGCGTAAAACTGTTACACAGCCGCAAACATAAACAAATTTGACAAATGAGTTTTTATATGAACGTGTGTTAAAGATGGCAACGCTATCTATCATCTATCTTACGTTTTGAGTCCAGTGCATCTCGCTATGACCAAAATATCAAAATTTACCTGTAATTTTACCTGGTCCTTGTTTCGTTTCTCTATTTCATTCGTGTCAAAATTACGAGGGGAGGGCACAATTTACGTCCCGCATTGTATAAATAATTCAATAGTTAATTACAAAGTTGTTAATTTATAGATTTGCATAGAATTTGAAAGATTTAAAGGAATTATTTAATCATTTTTACCACAACTAATCTATTCTATTCTATTTTATTGTGAATAATAGCTATCTTTGTTTTTAGACTCACCTTCTGCCTGCTGCTTTGGCAACTAAAAGTTATGCTTGAATTAGGACTTCATGATTGTTACAATGGTAGTAAAACTATAAAAGTGGTGAAGAAGTATTGCGGTAACTGATTGATTAGTTGCATCGACGGAGGCAAATGCAATACTTTATTACGCGATTCAAATTGAGGAATTAGCATTAAGGATTACTAAAATTCCATACGCTTGCATACCAAAGCAGGCTTAAAGCGAATAATTTGCAGTAACACGCAACGTAATCGATTTTGCTTTACAGCGTATATTTTAACGATCAGTATTACTTGCATTTGCCATATCCTTAAGCAACAAAGTTCCGTCTATAGAAAATTTTGATTATTATTGTTTCTTACGGATGTATGTAACATCAGCAGCAGAAATCAATTACGGGACTTGCACGATTATATTCCACT
The DNA here is from genome assembly GCA_031763485.1 of Osmoderma eremita. NCBI lineage: Eukaryota > Metazoa > Arthropoda > Insecta > Coleoptera > Scarabaeidae > Osmoderma > Osmoderma eremita. The sequence goes on along the minus strand of JARFOC010000675.1, from coordinate 182,086 downwards.
TGGCCGACGCAATTTCTATTCGTGTTAAATCATACGTTCACGATTGTGAACGTATGTCTGTGTGTCTGTAAATTGTTGCACCTTGTGACAATTACTATCAACAGCTCACAGTGTAGTTGCATAGATCGCGACAATTGTGGCGAACACTTTCACTTTGCACTGAATCGAACTAGAGTTAGGTGGAAACTTACTGATGTGACACGTATACTACGAGTATGTGCGTGATGCCATTTTTCTTGGTAATGTAGTCGTGTTTTAAATGTTACTTTGCACATTCGAGCATCCAGCTGCTGTTAATTTGGAACTGATCGTTTTTCTTAAGGCGATAGCAGTTCATTTGCAATTAAGCAGGGATATGAAGCAGTTTAATTGTGCACATAGAGTTTAAATATATCTTTTAAATTTAGGGTATTTGTGTACTTATCCTAATAGAGAAAGCGAAATTAAAGAAAAAACAAAAACCGTTTTGATGATGGGCGCATCTGGTTTTCAATAAGCGCTCCCCGTTTGATGTTCCATTCCACTGATATTTTAAAGAAAGTCATAAAATTAGATATACAGGTTATCCCAAGTTGAATGGCATATTGAAATATTTTGTGGAAGGAAATATGCAAAAATTCTGACCAATTTGATCTTTCAGAATAAGTTATTTTCACTTTTGCAACCACTTCCGGTTGAAAGGAAGTCACCCATTCACTTTCTTATACTAAATTTCATGTTATAATTTTTATTACAAATTCTGATTCTAAACGTTATTCTAAGTAGAAACTGTTAATGTTTCCCTATAGCTAAATGTAACCAATTTTGAGAAATCCTGAAACTTATGTAATAAATTGTTTTGGTAGCTTTTCATTAAAAAAATGTTTTTACGACACTCTTAAATTTCAAGGTTCAAGTTGCTTATCACGTGAAAGTGTAATTCTCAGGCTTTCAAATAACATCCTAATTATCCCTGCAAAATTTACAGTCTGCTCGAAACATGATGTCGAATCTCATTATGGTATAAAATAATAGGATACAGTGGCTTAAACTAGTAAAAATAAAAATTCCCTTACCACCTTGATGGGTCAAGAACTCCAGATACGTATTTCAGCTACTAAGTTGCTATCCTCTGAAAAATCTACTAAGGAAGATAATGTTGGTCGTCGATAACACTACTGCTAGTGTTATTCAAGTAGTGTTCTGTGTGGTGCATATCTCCCAGGGTGCTACGACTAACATTATCTTCCTTCCTTTGTAGGTTCTGCTGAGGATGGCAACATAGTTGCCGAAGTACGTATCTGGAGTTCTTCACTCAACGAGGTGTTAAGGGAATTTCTATTTTTATTTTTTGAACCTCATTATATTAATCTGTCCTAAACTTAATTCTATTAAATGGAACACTAATATTTTTACATCATGTTACACAGAATCAAATGAGAAATTTTGAGGTTAATTATAACAAAATATGCCATTAACACAATTATTAATAACAGGAAAACTTAAGGAAATAGATATAGGGAAACCAAAATACTAATCGTTCCAGAATTTGATTGTGTGTATCATAAAGTAAAAATATACAGAGCGTTCCATTGAAAAAAATTGAGTTTTAGACGGTTAAACATTATGAGATTCCACACCAAATCGCGGTCAAACTGAAATACTCAGGGATATTTAGGTTATGATTTGAAAGCCTAAAGATTATACTTTCAAACGATAAGCAACTTCAATGTTGAAATTTAAGAGTGTCGCAAAAACAATTTTTTTAATTGAAGCGCTACCGAAACGACTTTTTACATAAAATCAGTTATATTTAGGTATAGGCAAACCTTAATATTTTATCTTTGGAATAATGTTTGGAATTAGAATTTGCAATAAAAATTATAACATTAAATATAAAATAAGAAAATTACTTCCGGTCAACCGTAGATGATGCAAAAGTTAAAATAATTTCCACCCTAAAATATTTTAATAGGCCACTCAACTTAGGAAAGCCTGTATACAGTAATATAGATTCATCTCTAGTAACCCATAAGTAAAGTAATCGGTAATATTCGGAATGTATTGCAAGTTGACATGTTTTCGTAATTCTATTTGCCGTTTGCAGTTAATTTAGTATTACTGCATGCGAAACATCAGCCCAAATATTGCTGAATATGCGCAGAAATTTTATCGACAGAGTGTGTAGGATTGGTTAAATATTTGCGGCATAAGGTATTCTTCTTACATTCACAATTTTTCCGACACATGAAAGATTTGTCATAAATTTTACAAATTATTTTAGCTCTTTCATGTATTCGATCTAGAAATTCTGGCATAAAATTATTTTCTTTATAATCCGTTGGTTGCTTTTTCGACATACGTAATTGCGACATTATTAACATGAACCATTCAAAACTCGTAACGCAATAAAGACAATCGTACACACGAGGTATACGCTCGGCCCGAAGAGCGATAGCTGACTGATAGTTCCCGGGCTATAACATCTGCTACACCTCTTGCGCTGTTTTGAAGCACGCCTTACTGGCCGAATGCTTGCAGTGCTGAGACTGTAGATCTTACTATCCTTTTAACTCTACAACTTCTCTTCGTTTTATTTGCTAATAATAATAATAATATATGTTTATTGTCCAACAGAAAACCAAATTAGAGGACATATAATGAATACAATACACATACACATATATATCTCAGGAGTCTAACTACTAATGTAAACATGAACACATAAACCACATAAAATTGCTCTAACGATACACACTACTACATGGTATCAACGAAAATATCATAGTAATTGTGATTTGCCAGTTTACACATATTAAAAACCGGCGAAGTGAGTAAAAGAGTGGTTTTAGGAGTAGGTAAGGAGAAAGTGCAGAAATAACGAGATGAATTGCGAGGAACATGAATGTTCACCATGAAAGTAAGCTCTGTACAATCAAGTTTCCCATTAATCAGTTTCCACATAAGTTGAGATGATCGTATATTTCTAGGATTTCCAATCCAATGAATCCATATTGTGCCTTTCAAGCGAAGTGTTATAGTCGATACCTCTTAGAGGATATTCGCCATCAATTTTAAAAGATAAAAATTTTGGAAAGCCGCGCTGAATTCTCTTCAAAGCTAATTGGTAGCAGATGTAGTATGGACACCAAATCTCGCTACAATATTTCAGATAACTAGCGTATAGCGTTTTCAGTTTACATTGGTGCCACTTGATTTTTCTTTCGGGTAAAAGATACACATTGACATTTGTCAGAATTTAATTTAAAGTTGTTGAGCGTGCACCAACGCGTAACTATATCAATGTTTGACTGAATCAACTCTACATTCGCCTGGCTGGCAACAAGTGAATAAATTTTAAGGTCATCTGGATAGGCTACATGTAAGATTTTCTTACAAATCATTTTTATATATTATGAAGAAAAGTGGCCCAAGGCAGGAACCTTGAGAACACCCGACGTAGAACGAAACTCCGAAGAACAAAAACCATTAAAGAATACATAATTCACAATCGATCTGTTAAATAAGCCTTCACGAGTTCGACGGAAGTATGTGACAATCCAAAGTTGTCTAACTCTCTTAGAAGTATATCATAATCAATGATATCGAAACCGCTAATAATAGGAATAGGCGAGACCGGTGCCGGTTCTGACATGGGGCACTATCGGGCAATTTAAATTTAACGCACAAATGCAGTTTTAGCGTATGTACATATATATTGTCGTGTTCATCCATGCCCGAAGTGTCATCCCTTTCAATTACATGGTAACAGCTGAGTTTGTTGGACAATAAATTGAAGTTTACGGTGAACGCTAGTTCACGTAAGTGTTTTTTCATTTATTTCTTAAAGATTTAGATGTCTTGATATTCACATCTTTATTTCACACATAACCTCTTTAGAAGCCGTAGTAATATGACTATGGATTGCATTTGGAATGTAAAAGTTCATGCGGGTGTAGTACTGTGTAGGGAAAGATTTATTTTTTTTATTAAGTATACAACACACTGGGGCAGTTTAGTACATTTTCATTTGGGGTACATTTGGGGTTGTCCAAGTGTGCCCCGTCTGTATACCAAGAAAATTTTGTTTATTGTTATAGAATGGTACGTACTTATAAACGAAGGACGTAAAATATCAGAATCAAATATACCATCAACATTGCAATGACGATTATTCAACAGCAGTTGCTACTAATCCAGAGCATCACACTGCTTCCACAAATTCTATAACTTTGATAAAATCTAGAGAGACTTCTAGCACTTCTCATAATAAGACGGCTGTAAAAGAATCAAAAAAGAAGGCCAACTATTAGCGATATTAGGCCCAATGCGAAAGCTTCTTGAAGTTCATAGGAACGGAAGGGAGAACAAGGCTGTTATCGTATCTATGCAAGCACCCCTGAAAATGATAAATTTGAAGAAGAGTAAACCTAGAAACTAAATATAAGACGAAACGAACACTTATTATTAATTTAACATGAAGGGAAAAGGATAGGTTGAAGGAAAAAAGAAAGGTGTGCGAAATATTCACCTGCCGCAAGCAGTGAATCAGATATGGAAATATTCAGTTCATATGCAATCATGGACGCCGAAGATACTCAAAATTACATGTCAAAAGAAATAAAAAACGACGACATTTCAGGAGGGAGTTATATTTTAGTTCAGTTCCTACAAAGAAAAATATTATGTGGGCCAGGTCTCATCGGTTTCTAATGATGAATACAAAGTCCGATTTTTAAAAAGAAAATAAAATAAAAGCTTTGCACATCCGAATATTCAGGATAAATCATTTGTATTTGATGAGATATTACTATGAAACTACCACCTGATCCTATCAAGTGGGCTAGTACTTCGACATCTAAACGGTTATTATTTTCTGTAGAGTTAAGCGCATATAATGTTCAATAAATATTTGTTTCTATTTATTTTACTTTACTATTTATATTCTCGGGAACTGCCCCTCAGGCTGGGGCTGTTTCTGACAAATTGCGTTTGTTCTTAAAAGCTCTATAATCACTATAATACTGCAAATAGTCGAAAATTAAGTACATAGTTGACATTAGGACGCAACTAAAACGTACCTGCTAAAATTCATTTTTAGTAAGATCACCTGTGACAATTTAAATTAATTTAAAAGAAAGTGCTCCGGTCTCCGCTACTAGCAGTCCGCCTTATTTCTGGGATATTTGTATCCGTTGTTTACATAATGTGCATAACTGTGAGTAATTTGTGCAAAATATTTTCAAAATACCCCCAAAATAATTATGAAATATAAAATGTATCGACTCCTTTTAAAACAGGTACCATTTTTTTAAAACTTCAGTTCATTGAGAACAAGAAATGTATTCTTTAGATGTATCCTCTAAAAATCTAACTTAGACATTCAACACATTTTGCAATATAATATTTTGGAATAAGTGTCAATACTTAGAATATTTTGTTGCAAAACTTCGCATTAAATCATGATAGCACTTTTGAAAAATGTACCAGCATTTAATGTATGGATAAACTCACTGAAGGGTGGGATTTGTAATTACCTAATAGCATACTCCTAAACATGTGTTTCACAAGCTAGCGTCCACTGATTACGTTCAGCGTTCACGTACTATATATATCAACTATGTTCAAGTAGGCGCTGCTATCTTATTCTTTATGGTAGGCTTCGTGTTATATATTAAAAAATTTCAGGATCGACCGATCTTCTTCGTGTTCTTTTCCTAGGCCGCCCACACCATACACCCTTACAAGCAATCGCTTGTACTTGTTGCGCTACGAAAAGTATATGATCTAATGCCATGGCTATCTTAGATTTACGTATCTTAGTTACTCGAGTGGTAGTTTCTCATTCTATCCTTATCATTTACTCTCCATTTCCTTTTGGGAAAGAGGCGCCATATGGTCAAGATTGAAAGCGACGATTAATTTTGTCCGAGATCAGGGCAGTTGAATGGAATATGAAAAGAATATTATAGTGTTGTAAGAGTAATGTTACATAAGATGCTTTGTATCATCAATAATACTTAATGCATACATACACACAATGCCAGATCTTATTTGAAGTGGGTAAAGTGCATGACGACTGGAGAAATAATGAATTAAAAATATGTCAAATGCTTTTTTATGAAAGCACCTGATTATGTAAATCAGTAACAACTAAAATTTCTCTCTAATTCATTTGTGAGAGATAAGGATGGTAAGAGGGACCAAAGAAAGTAGGCACGTATAATAACAAAGGTTTGCAAACATTGTTAATGACAATAAACACACTGTTCGGATTCATAAGGATCTAGCCCGCGCGTCGATGTTACCGATTTCATTAGTTTTAAATTATCTATATTTATATTATATAAATATTATAACATCGACGCGGGAGCTAGATGCTTATGAATCCATTTACATTAAAAAGAATAAACACCTTCTCAATCGGGAGGAAGCGCCCTTGTCGTTTTCAGTTCTGATGGATTTATTGGGGTAATAAAGGCGTACCCTTAAGAACGCCAAGTTGGTCCTTCCAAGAAGTGTTGCGCCGGGGATGTGAGAGAAGTTTGTACTTATGTTAGATAGAGGTAGCATGAATGAAGGGAAGGGAAAAAGCAGTGCATGTTGCTAGTTTTAAGTCAGTTTCGCGCTCATTCGGTATTCGACTTGATAATGGGAATCCGCGTATTGCCGAAACACGTGTCGTCCCGAATTAATCAATACTTTGCTCGGGAGGAGTAATCCGAGCAGTGTGTTTATTGTACTGCCCCACAGTCCTTGCAATATTTATTGTTAATGACGTTACGTTGAACAATTATCAAAGCACTGAATATAGAAGAAGAAAAGTAAGTACCCCAGGAAACCAACCTGCTTTATTTTATAATTCGCCAACTAGAAATATGCAAAATATATTCTACTGCACTATAGAACAAAGTTGCAAAGGTGGATTTAAAATTTTAGAATCCAGTGAAAGCAACCTTATGATTGCACCTCGAAAATGGAGTAATGATTTTTTTTTGTTTGAATTCAATGATATATTTAGACTGGAAGATATAATTTTATAAAAGTTTTAGCAAATACGTTTATACAGGCTGCCCATTTTCTATCTGCGTATATGGGTAACTTTCTTAATATTAAACATACAAAATCGATAAATAGAGTGATGCTAGCGTCATATTTGTTATCCAGTGCAAGGTTTGTGAGATATTCAAGATCAATTGAAAACTTCCAAAAACTTCAACGTCAAATATCTTCACAACCCCTTAAGATAAAATAAAGGTTAAAACTATTTCTAGTACAGTTTTCTATGTAGAATGTAATAATGTCATTTAACAAATCCATGGCACTCTTTATTTTGGAGATATAATACATACTTCTTTCTTTTTTAATGGAATTAAAATGTTTCTTTCTGATTTCATTGATATGACATTTGGTATAGCTAACTCTTTTGGATTTTGATTTGTAGTGAAATAAATAACTATTATTTGTATTAATTTATAAGTAGGCTTTGACTAACAAACACATGTAGTTGTCAAAAATTAATGGTGGAATATGTTAGACGAGTATCAAATAAGTCCTTTTGGTAGTTTTATTCAGCAAATTCAGAAAATGTATAGCAGCAAAGAAAAGAACGATATGCCTTTTTGTTATTATGCTAGCAATCGAAATACCATTGAAGCTAGTGAAATGTACCACCAATGGAAAGGAGGCAGCCTGATAAGATGTTATTTTCTAAGCTGGGAAATAATTAAATTAAATACGGAGCCCGTACTACTGCAGAAAAGAAGTTTAAACCGGAAGACGAGGAAAAGGTGTTAGTGTATGTAAAATATGCACACGCCGAATTTCAAGCGAATACGCAGTTTCTACAGAAAAAGTTCGCCTAATTTTTAAACAAAACAAATATTTGTTAAATGCAGCATTTCTCAGACGTTGTATGGTCAATACCACAAAGAAGATTATCATTTGTAAGATGGTTCTTGAGAGAAACGCATAGTAATCCGCAGTTTTCTAGTATAATTCTATTTATGGGTAAGACCAAAACATGACCACCCCTACCAAACTATACTATACCGACCCTGCCGACCAAGTATGAATGTTAACCACCCAGCCCTTCGGGAGACCAGGTGGGACTGGGCGGATCAGACTAAAACACCATGAGGAATTCTTCTTTTGCAAC
>JARFOC010000675.1:129078-173849 GCA_031763485.1 Osmoderma eremita | reverse complement strand
TTAATTATATATTAATATTCTCACTAAACAATAAATAAGCTAATGTTAATTTATTGTCTATTATTACACCGAGATATAAAACACCATGAGGAATTCTTCTTTTGCAACTTAATTATATATTAATATTCTCACTAAACAATAAATAAGCTAATGTTAATTTATTGTCTATTATTACACCGAGATATTTAGACATTCGATAAGCTCACTATCAATTTTCATTGACGTCGATGATGCCAACTCTGCACCTATATAATTGTTTTATTTACGAAACTTTCAATTTTTCTCTACTAATTCGGGAAACATACGTAGAGATGATCTTATCGAAATAGCATTTAGCCCTTTTTGATATTCCAATATTTTCATAATTTAATGCATGTAAAGCCCAATTTAAGTATGCTTGGTGATACTTTCTTGTTTTTGATTTTATAACAGAGTTAGTAGTGGTACTGATTTTGGATGAAGTTGAAGCTTCTTCAATCTTAGGTTCACAGCGGTAGCCAATGTTGCTAAGTCGCGGCAGGGTTATTCTTAAAGGGTATTGTTACACTGCAACCAGATACACACCAAATGTTATACTGCAACCAAATGCACACCTTGCAGTCACGCATGCGCTGTGGTAATATTCCTATAATCTGCATTCACATATTAGCATTCACGACATAGACATAAACATACACATACCAGTTCATCAATTCATTACACACAAATATATAGTCCACTTAGTGCAACAACAGGTATTCTTAAATGTAAAGAATGGGTGAGCGAAATGCGACTGTTTGAGATAGTATCTGTTGTCTACTGCAACGTAAATAATCAATTACAAAATCGTTATGAACTAAAATAACGTGATGCGTCACACATTACTATTTTTAATTGTTTACCAGAATGAAATATTCAAAATCAATATATGTATCTCATTATTCTCGTTAGTCTTCAACGATGCTAATTGGTAGCTTCAAAGACATTTCCCTCACCAAGAAAGAACATCCATACATGCATACAGATGTATATGTCATTATCTCATTAAGCATATTCGTTTAGGAGATTTCGTACTTTTTACATGGTTACCTTTTACGTATTTGGTGCAGCTTCTCAATTTACCGTTTTCACTTTTATAGACAGCCTTTCTACTGTATTTCGTAATTTGAATTTTATGTAGAGGACATTAAAGTATAATTTCGGTTTCTAGATTTGGAGGCATTAAAGGAAAAAGTCGTTTAGTCATCGCCATAAAAAATTGTTTGTGTTGAAATACGAGTACACACACATACTGCGTGAGTATAATTAAGATCCCGTATAAAAAGAAATATGATCTGTGAGCGGAATACATAACCCAATTTAGAATGTCGCATATCTTGCATTAAAAAATGAAGTCACTGAAATATGCTTGTCTGGGCCATATGTATCTATACTCCGGAAACAGTAATGTGTCCGCTTTTTTACGGATTATTTGTTTTCCTGCTTATTTGAGTTTGAGTACAGTTTCATTTATTTTCTTTAATATTACATACATAGCGAAGCGTTTAATCCAGTTTAATGAATGTTACTATTGTAACTGCTAGTGGAACCCTGTATGATGTTTGAAGATATAGCAGCAAGCAATATTAATTTTAGTGCAATAGGCACTTAATACAAAACTCTTAATAAACGTATGCTGTAGTCAATTCACATTAATTTAATTGGCCCAGTAAATATACGCATTTTTGTTTGATATAACTCCTAATATACATAACTTCTAATATAGTGTACCACGTGTTAACTGAATTATAAATTATGACGCAAAATACCTTACAAAACTAAATACTCCTACTGAGTAGCGGCTCGCCGCGGGTGGCAGGGTAGGCACTGCCCACCTAGATATAATTGAAGAAATTGAAAATTTTGAGACAATTTATTTGTTTTTAATTAATATAATAATAATAAATGTTCAACGTTTGTGGCTATTACTAGCGGCCACCCATTAAATATAATAATAAATTTTCAGTTTGTGGCTACCGCTGCTCATCCATTAAAAATAATTACTAGCCGCTGCTGCTCCTACAACTTCAAAATCTTTTGATATAAAATAGTAGGGAATTGGAAGCGCATATCTTTCACGGTTTAATCGAAGCCTGAGATACTATCTCCAACAATCTTTTCTCTTGTGGCTTGGACTGAGGATGGCAACTTCGTTGTTGAATTACATATTTAAAGTCGTTTACTCATCGAAATCGTATGGGTATTTTGATTAACTTCTATTACCAATCATTTGCTAAGTTGCTCGAAAATCTTAAAGTGCAGATATTATTTATGCTTGATTTATGATCAGATCATATGCTCCAAATAATATTATTGGTAAACGATGCCAAGATATCTGATTTTGATAAAAACCACAAATTTTAAGAAGTTTTAATAGACAGTATAAAATCGGATATGTCACGCCACAGAAATGTGGTGGTTTGCACAAAATCTCATATGCCATTATAGAATGAACATTTTTCGATAACTTTGATTCACTTCCTGTAATTGTTGTAACTTTGTCATGTACGTGGCTCTTTTTGTAATGTTCCGCATATGTATTTCTCACAGGTAACATTTAACGACATGGTAGGCAACCAGTTACACATTACAGCGTCGTTAGTGTGAAAAAAAGACAATTCCTTGTGTAAAAAATTTCTTTATTAATTTAATTTTTTTAAATATTCATACATCAATCACAAATTAAATACATATTATTGCAAGGTAGAAAATTTATTTAAATTATACAAAGGTGAAAATGTGGCAATGATAACGTGGTGCCAGAAGAATAATAATTTAAGACGGGTTAGGGACATATTTTCAGTCAATTATCCTGAAGGCCTATAGCATGTGCGAAAACTATGCTGAATGTTTTTTACAAATTCAAACCAAATAGTTGTGTTCTCACAAACTCTCACTTATGCCAAATCATCTCCAAGTAAAATAAATGATTGATGTTATATTTTTTAAAGTAACAAATATATGCATATTTGATAACTTATAGTACCTTTGAAGTAACTGTCAAGTATAACATGAATAATCACGTTTCAACAGAACACAGCAATCTGAATATCCTAGGTTATGTAGAGGAACGGTATGTAGGATCGCTTTTAGATGTAGACAAGCATTATGAAGTATCGTACAGTTCGATTTACAAAACCGTGCAAGAATTCAATTATAAGCCATACAAAATACAAATCATCAAGAGCTTTTCGAGGAAGATAAAATAAACCGAACAGATTTGTGTGGAACAATGTTTAATTTGTTAAATGAAAACGTAGAAATTTTGAATAAAACACCTTTCACTGACGAAGCTACATTTGCCTACGTTTGTTTTGTTTGTCTTAATTAACAATTAGAATAAAATAATTTCCGCATTTAAAGCTGAATTTTGCACTTTATTGAAGACATAACCAAATTCTACTATATCCTAACATTTTAACAGTTCTTCATAGTCGATAATAAATGGTGAGGTCAAGACTTCCTACATTTATTCATTGAAAAAGACTAAATTTCCTTTCCATTAATCCATTAGTTCTTGATTCCGTCCAAATCCTCATACACAATACCGGATTGACACCAACGCGGTACCCTCAAAAGATCAGCTGATTTGTTTCCAAACGATTGCTTTCTTTGAGTTTATTTGAAAACTAAATACGTAATTTGGACGAACTCAATGCTCGTGTACGTGTTGCATGTGATAGAATAAACCCAGGATTGCCTCGAAAAACAAAGAGGCCACTTAGCAAACTTGCTGTGAAATAGCACTTTATCTTTATTATGTTGTTTTGTTTGTCTTAATTATTCGTCAGAATAAAACAATTTCTTCATTCCAAGTTGAATTTTTTCACTTTCTTTGTTAAAACAACCAAACTCTTCATAGCTCTATTTTACCAACACAAATAATGTTTCCCTACCAAATTCCACTATACATTTTAACAGATTCGTAGATTTAAAATTTTCATGGTATGCTGGAAATTTTTCGTTAGAAAAAATGCTGGTCAGAGATAATTAATTAATAACAGTGGCGTAATTGCACTGGCCGTTGATATACATTGACGACGCGTTAGCGTATAACTGGTTGCCTGCTATATCGCTTAACGTTAACTGTAGGAAATACCTATGTGTAACGTTACAAAAACAGATTAAAGATAATTTTTTGAAGAGGATATCGTTGAAAAGGATGTAAAATAAACTATAAGCAATAAACTAATTTACACGTAAACTAAGAACATTCTATAGCAAGTTGTCGTAGATATGCTAGTTGTAATTAATACTTTGTATGAGAAACTAATAACGTGGTTTACACTGGAGGCCACCATTCCACCATGTTCACATTTGTACACAAATGATGAACAAAGAAATATTTCAAAAGACTAAGTATACAAAAAATATATAAATATACCTCTGAGATCACACAACACGTCTGATTGTATAGTTCCAGGCATTCCTCATGTACAGACAGCTGTTTCAGACTGACTTAGTCCTCATCAGTGCACGTCATCAATGCCTGTCGCTCGTTCAATACTCCCGTATTGTTAACTAAACTTTAGCACATGTCTTTAAGGAAAATCCCAGAGACATCTAACGCCCAGCTGAGGATTCATACAATCAGACGTGTTGTGTGATCTCAGAGGTATATTTATATATTTTTTAAATATATTTTTTATATACTTCATCTTTCGTTACAATCTATCACTTCTTCTGATATGGAACGATACACCTTATAATTCCAGTATCATACATCATATAAATGTATATACTGCTCATTAGAAGATGCAGATTTAGTCTTGGGCGTATACGCGAAATAAAAATTTTAACCGGAAAAATATAAACGCATTTATTCATGTTTTCTCAGTTACGTCGTAAAAGCACATACTAAGAGAGAATGCATCGAAACTCGCTAATACTGTTGTTAAATAACATAAACCCTAAACTGTGATTAAGACGACCAGCTACATTTGCATGCATGAGTAATATATCCACGGCATACACATGCATATGCAATTACCTAATGTACAGTTCACGATTACATGAATAGCAATCGTGTCTCAAGGTCTACGATAAATATTATAAAATCAACTCAAAATTAATATTTGAGTAATGAAGTATGATAAATTGGCAACATTTCTAATTATTATTTATTGATTGTTTTTAAACAACCAATACAAAATTAACGTATGAATTTACAAGGAACATGGCAATAATACTGACCCGGTGATTTATTATCTCTTAGGTTTTAATTGGATGCAAAGCGACACCTGGATATTCTCTGTTTTATCGAATGAGCTTCCGCGGTATATTTAGAAGCAATTCCTTAATAAACCAATCCTCGTATGTGTCTGAATCCATCTCATGATGAACATCGGCAGTGTTTTTCTTGCTGAGAATATTCAGCAGCAGAAACAAATCCGTTATCACCAGCATGAACTAATGCAAAACGAGCTCCGCGCCCGGTTGGGGATTTCAAACCAGCACTTAATCCTTGGATAAAAGCTTGTCGACTATTTTGAATTGTAGTGTCTGTCGAAGTTTTATTTACTGCATCCCTGTATTCACCCATGATTCACCAGTATATATTTTAGTTCGATCTGAAATAATTAAAGAAATGTCAAATACCAAGAACCAAATTACACCTTCTCCTCTAATAATGTCATCTCGCTCGATGAATATATTTTTACGTCCTACTTTTTTAAATTCGAAACCCACATCGTGTAACAATCTATGCTCGACTGAAGTTAGGGAGATCATCATCAGCGTTGACAGCAGCAAGAATTGCATTTAAATCCCTTCTTTGGAAGCCTATGCAAAAACGTATTATGCAGGCGGAACATCATTTTCTTTCGCCTACATCCGTTCTCTTCTGAAGGGAGTAAGATTTCACCACTGCACTGTACTTCAGTTTCTACCAACTCTTCTCCCCAAGTTTAATGTAACATAGAAGAAACTAAATGGACATCCTGCCTTGCAGAACTGATCTGTGATTTTAAAATTCTTAGAGATAATCGTCTTCGTCTTCATATTCGTCGCGATCAGAGATTTCAGAATTAAAAAACTTTTCTCCATGATTTGGATTTTGCGACCGGGGAAATACTTTGCCCTGCACGGGAAAGTCATCTTCATCAGCTGATAAAATATGACTTAATAATTTTTTTCGATAGGCTAGTTTTGTTATCTGAATAACATTTCTATCGAGAGGTTGAATAATGGCAATTGTGTTTGTGAATTGTCCCGTCTCAGTATCAATTTTGTCTTCTCTTGAACCTTGCCATTAGAATGTTCTTCTCCGTGATTTGGATATTGTAACCGGGATAACACTTTGTCACGCATGAGAAATCCAAAAGGCCTCATCTCTTAAAGTTATGGATTTTATGCACTTAGAAATGCCATCTTCGTCAGATGATAAAAGTATCCATTTTGTCTTCTCCTGAACCATGACATGCGCTATTATCCATTAGTAGCAATGCCCTTTCATCCAAGTTTTGAGGTTTTAGGGAGCTTCTTATTTGTTTGACAAAATTTTGCAGGCAATCACGAAAGTTATCTGAAGTAATCGAAGCATTATTTGAAGGTTTGTATTCGACAAGTAAATCCACATTTTTAAATCCTCTGGGATTTTTCGATTTTCCTATCACTAGAGGCTTTATTTTAAATGAACCATCACATCACCTACACATACGCATACACAATAAAGAGGTTATCCCTTCTTTCGCAACTTTTTCTACCAAGCGCTGTTTTTTTATGAGAATCTGCCGCCGTTTTGTCGGGAAGCAAGAAGAGCGCGGAGTCATCACAACACGACACCTGTGACAAAACGGCACCTACTTTTAATATTTCCTCTTTGAGTTTTGAGAGAATAGGTGACACAACAGATTCATTACTTGACAATTTTCCTGCACAAACCCGGAGTAGCCCCAAAACGCATCTAGATTTAAATATTGTCAATCATCCCAACCAGGCTGAATTTATTAGTATCTATGGTATCGTCTATATATCAATAAAAAATCGTACCATTTTTACAAGCGAATATATTATACTACGATCAAAGTTGCTGAGATCTAACTGACTTAATTGTCGGAGTAATTTTGACTTAACCCGCGCCTCCACCAAAATTTATGATGCATTCTTTGTATATTCGCTTATGCAACGCGTTCAATTTATTGCAGTGGTAATAGCTGTTAGTGATATTAATAATATTCCATCGCGGGAATAAACATATCGTATTTGTTTAGTAAAATTTCATATTTATTTACCTACATATGTTTTATTAAAAATTTCCAAACAGCAAGTACATATTATGCAATTAAAATATATTTAACGTAGTTGTAGCATTTGTTGTTCTCCAACTCAACGAAGCGCCAGATAGAAGGACTTTGTACATATGCAGAACTTTATTTCCAGGTATTAATACTTTTCCGGGAATTGTAACAAAAGCATCGTCGTTACGATTTCGCAGTTTGTTATCGCGTTCAGCCTCTGTACCTGCCGCTACGCCAAATATTAAATTGCATGCGCAGCATGTTGGGCCCCCAGATGCATTCAGCGTTCTCACATACGGTTTGGATTGCTAACGGCTCGTCCTTCGATTTTTCTGTAGATTTATGGAATTAATAATACAAGGAATGTTTTTCGTATTTACCGCGTATGCTGATTAGTCCTGACATATTAGTTGAATAGAAAAATAGAATAGAAACATAAGTTACTTCAATCAAATATTAATAATAATATTTTCGCTATTTATTTTGTTTGAAAATATATTCCCAAATATGTGAGTTTGTGTATAGGGTAATATCCAAAATATACAACGTTTTTGCTATTTAATCGACGCTCTATTCTTTACGCATAGATTATATACTTTATTCACCAAACAGATAGAGTACAAAAAATTGCGTGATACGAAAACTAAGTTTTCTATTGGTTGGTAAGAACTCCCTAAAAGTCCATTGCAAACGATGAAAATTTAAGAAATCGTATTAAAAGGCGCCCTTTAAAATTCAAGAAGCCATTATTCGAACGATGCTATAGACTGTTTACATAAGGGTGAGAGAAGGCATCATAAGTTTTCAGGTTAAAGTTCTGTTTGTTTCTTGATGAAAACGAATATAACAATAATTGCACTGCTAACATGTGACATCATTGATTTAAAATGTGTAACAAAATGTATAATACATGGCTGTATTGCATACCGCGGACGCGCAATGTTTATATATAATCAAAAATAACCCCTTTATTCCTCTGCGGCGCCGTGTATTTATTCATTTTAGTTTTGTTCTGGTCTTTTTCCTCTATATATTGGATATTTGTGTCTTTTTTAAGACTCTCTTAACACATAAAATATAACGGGTAAGGTGAAACAGTGTCAATATACTTTGTATTTATAATAAACGTACAATATACGGAACGTTATTACGCTTTTTGGTGTTGTTTTTTTATAGTGTTGGAATTTCAAAGGTGGCTAATCACATAAACTTTATTAATCATTTTTCATAAGCATAAATACATTCTTAATCAAACGTCTTCCAAATAAAATAAAACCTGTGATTTCTTTTTGTTAGGGCACAAGCACCCTTTTAGTAACTTATTAAACATGGTTTTACTAAAAAAAATATATACTTTTGAGCCGATCACACTTCAATATTTAAATTTTCCACCAACGCTATCTTATACATTATTATTCATTTGCCCCACCTTAAAATAAAAATCAGCTTGAGATAGACAGCAAAAACATAAAATGCAAGTTTACTTTTCATTATAAAGACGAACATGTTGCCGAAATAGGTTGCAAACGGTCATAGCTGGATGGGAATAATTATTTTTTCTGTTTTCCAGTGTACAACCGGCTCTGCAAGTGCACGATGCATGATCATCACTCCATCTGTTCGGTGAACAGTGAGTAGTTATATATTGTTGTGGTATAACTTCTAGTTCAATTTAAAACATTTATTATAATACTTATACTTGGAATTAATTTAAATAAAAAAGAACTGTGGGTATTGAACAATAAACATAAAAAAATGGAATACTTAAATAGGCGACTTAACTTATTTCTAATTAAGTCTATTTCAAACCGCTGGTGGTTG
Organism: Osmoderma eremita; assembly: GCA_031763485.1. NCBI lineage: Eukaryota > Metazoa > Arthropoda > Insecta > Coleoptera > Scarabaeidae > Osmoderma > Osmoderma eremita. The sequence continues at coordinate 164,772 of JARFOC010000675.1, read as the reverse complement.
ATACAAATTTACTTTTTAAAAATAAAGGCCTCGCTATTTTAGTTAATCGTGCTGGCTGAACTGTTCTATGCAAAGTGCTTTACTCATACATAACCTAGGTTAACTTTAAACGCGTGCTCGATACATGACCTATTATGTAAATTAATGTTTCATCTGTACTTAATATATCATAGAGATGCAAAATTTGCTCCAACAGACCGGCGGGCGCATAAAGGTCTACGCATAAAATAAATGGTCGGAAATAAGTTATAATATGTACTCAAACACTGAAATCATCTGCAACGAGCCTGATTTGGATATTTACAATCCGAACATTTATTCCATAAGAAGACATATGCTTCGTTGCCTAGTAAATGAAACGGTAAATTACATAAAGTAAAGGTAACACATACAATAAACTTAAATTTTTCATAGTGTCGTATGCCACCTTTTTTGAAATACCGTTTGGTATTTACATAACCTTGACAATTCGTTTTGGACCAACACATTAAAGGGATATTACAAACTACACATTGAATTTTAATAGCGTTATAATTTAGATCCGGCATTTCTGCTGTTAATTGTGTAACATTAATTTTTAGCTCTTGTTGATTGATTCTTCAAAGTATTCTGAGTATACTAAAAATTTTCCGAAATTATTTGAAGCGCCCCATACCCTCTAGGTCTCTAGGCTCCTCCAAAATTCCTCGATTGCCGCTTATACGTGTTCCTTCAAATTTCCTCGATTGGAGGATAACCGCGACATACTATATACCAGAATAGGCGTCTTTCCACGACGCATGGACTCGTGGAAACCGAATTCCGATAGCTCTAACCGTTTCCGAGATATTGGCAAAAATGTGTGAAAAAGATAGTTAATTTTCCAAGTTTTTACAATAAAATCGAATTTTCCGAGCTGAGGATAAAGATAACCACCTTGTATTATATACCAATAATACTAATAATAAGAGACATAGCATATAACAAAATTATTGTTTATTGTTAAAATAGGTTTTACTTGTAGGTACAATTGCTAAAATTCTATCGAAATATATTAAATCCCAATAAAATATGACGGCCTGTTACTGGTTCAAAAATGTTCTATATTAAAGTAAATATATCATGTGCAGACGCGCGTTTCGTCGTTTACAGCTCCGTCATTGCACCTTTGTAACGGTTATACTTATTCCGTCATCACAAGTAGAAAAGCGTCTGCGTTTCGACTTTGCCACTAGATGATGGGAAATTCCTATATTGATCTGTATGTACAAGATAAGTATATTAGATAGGAATAGGAGATAATTAAATAGCTCTCTTTGTATGGAATTAACCCTAGTATTGCTACCCTGTACTTGGTGAATTTGGAAAATGTATCAAACAAAAATAATTGTCTATTCAAATAAATTCAGGATGTTGCTTTAAAAAAATATTTTCATACAAATATTGTTCAATTGAAGAAATATTTAAAAGATATAATATTTGTTTGATTGAAGAACTTTTCTTTCTATATAAATATTAGTGTTTGCTTTATTTGATTTGTTGTCTTAATAATTCTCTTATCGCACAGGCATGTTTTATTTTATTTTTTTGCGTGAAAAATATGCAATTTCTTCTTCATTATTTTTATAAAGCAACATCTATAAAGCGTCCATCTGTTTTGATTATGATTTATAGGTTACGATTATGAAATAATAATTAATATTGTGGTACATATTTATCGTCTTTCAAAATAACTTCCTTCAACCAAAAATTGTTAACAACGCTCAGTTATCCCAACAATAAGTAGCTGAAAATGAAATTGTGCCTAGGTTATGTTGTTATAAATACACCGCCTCTATTATTACGTTATATATTTAGAAATGAAATAATTCAAAAAGCGTTACGTTAATATTATCAACTGTTTGTTCTCTTCAATACGTGCTCGATCTCAACTCAGTCCAAGACGGCCGCTCTTGTACAAGCTCTTGCGGTAATCATGCAGGAAACCACGGACCATTTATTTGTCTTTGAATCGTATTTTTCGACCGAATTTAGGTACGAAGAACCATCGGAACCACCTACGGCGTAGATGCAACCGTCAATGGCAACAATCCCGTATCTCCATCTGCGATTGTGCATTGCTGAGATCGGTTCCCATGCGTTTTTGCGGACATCGAAACGTTCTCCACTCGACAGGGCATTTCTAGAGTACCATCCTAGTAATTTCGCAACATTTTTGACCTTTTAAATCAATTAACAAACATTATTTACCTCCTATACAATATAGATGCCCGTCTATAACGGCAACACCGGGAAAGCACCTTCTGGAAGACATAGAAGGGACTGGAGACCAATTTTCCACGCGGGGATCAAACTTTTCCACTGTGTCATTTTCGTGAAGGGCGCCTCCAACAGCGTATATACAATTTTCTAATAAATTAATGCCGATCAAAATCGGTTTTTATTCAAATTTACAGCGATCTAACCTACCTACAGCGGCAATTTGACAACATTTTCGTTCGATGCTCATTGCAGAGTGCAGAGTATACCAGAGTCCAGCTGAAGGATCGAATTTTTCCATGCTTCTTGGGTTCCCACCTGTACCTCCGCAAGCATATATCAAGCCGTCCAACGAACAAACGCCTTAAGAACAGCGAATAGAAATATCAAATCGTTTCGTCTAAAAAATGTAAGCTTACCTAAATTGGATCTTGCAGTGCTCATCGGAGTAATTGAGGTCCACGTATTGATTAGGGGATTGTAACATTCCGCTGTAGCTAACTTTGAAGTTCCATCGTAACCCCCAAACGCATATAATAGCCCGTGTAGGCCAGTGGCACCTAATTCCCGGCGTTTCGACAACATAGGAGCTATCGTTGCCCAAGAATCCGACCTGGGATTGTAGACTTCGCATTCGGAAAGGATTGAATCATCATGGCCTTGAAAGTTCCTTTTTCAATAATTTTATACGAACAACAATTTGTTATTATTTTTTCATATTTGATTGACTGTTCTTATTATCACTGCATACATACAAACGTATTAACTTGTATGTCATGTCCTTTGCAAGCGTCGTCGGTGTTAATTTGGACTAAATGAGAGTAAATGGAACTAGTTCTTCATCTATTAACGTTTCGTTTACTAAACGTAAACTTTCAAGCGAGGGCTGTGTATAATTGTTTGAAATTTTAAAATTTTTAAATATTCACACGCAGTCCTCGTTTGAAAGCACAAGCACCTTAGAAAAGTCGACGATTTTTTTACAGTTAAGTTTCGTATTTCCCCTATGCGTTTTGATACATTAATGCACGGATTCATTCATAATGTAATAGGTTTTCTTTTTCCAAGTAATTCATAAAATTTTGTGCTTTTTAGAAATGTATAATTAATGTTAATTGTCTTAAATCATTGTAGCTTGAAAACGAAATGTTGTTGAATGAGCAACTAATTTTAATTCATCGGCAGTTAGTCCAAATTAATACCGACGACGCTTTCTATTAATACAAATGTACGCATGTATAAAACCTCTAAGCCAAGTTCACACAAATAAATAATTGGGCTGTACATTGTATTTGACGAAAATTTATGGGCGGGCGCCATAATTTGTCTTAGGGCGAACTACGCGGCGAACAAAAACATAGATACATACTCTTTTTTAGCGGATTTTAAGGAAAGGATTTGTGTCGAATAGTTGTATCACTGTGAAATAGCTGTGTCTATATTTGTATGAAAATGAAAAAGCAAGGCGCCCTGTAAATATCCTCGTGACTAATTTATTGGCGTGGAGAAGCTGTGCAACGGAATAATTTTGCTCAAATTCAACACAGGATGCACAACGTGAATATTTATTGCTGAAGACCTGTCTTTAGATAGCTTTCTATCTAAATAGAATATAATTACTTAATTTCCAAGAAATGTCTTTAAACCTTTTCCAAGGTGGATTTATCAGGTTATAGATAGTTTCCTTATATCGTCAAGTTAATACAATATCCAGGTAATATTTTACCAAGAAAATATCAAGCAATGCGAAGAAAAATTGTTAAATATTTGTTATCAAACGAAAAGAAAAAATGTAATCATGATGCCTAGTTTTTGCTTGTATAGTAGCGCCAAGTACCAGTGCACAGGAGCGTAGAAAACGCGATGCTTTGCACCATCGAAGTAAGAGCAGTTACACTACTGCAAGTATTACACAGTTCCAATGGATTTAATCAAAAAGATATATGTTTGGCTCCTCGAATAATGTTCTTTTATTTATTGTTATAATTTCCTAATTCCTATGTTTTTAGTGGTATTGTAGTAGTTCAGAGTAAGAAATAATTTTCATTTTTTAACTTAATAAATATATATTTCCAAAGTTTGTCTTTTTTCCCTTTATTGACCAATTTCCGACATTTTTTATTAATATTATTTTTATTTGGTATGAGTTGTCCTGGTTCGTTATAATAAATATATTTCACATTAAAATTGTTATCATGACAACAACTTGTCGTAACGTAGTAAATGTGAAATAAAAGCATTATAAAGGACCAAGTCTAATAAAAATTAATTTAAAATATGTAATAGTAAAAACATTACTTCTAGTTAGATTGTACCTCTAGATATGATCGATATATCAATTATATACAATATGAGACAGATTGAGTGCAACTCTAACATTCTATAATAGTATATAATAGTATTTACGGTGAACTCTTTAAATTAACCTTTTCTCCAATTTCCTCCCAAATGTTTTGGCGTCGAATTTGATTGTGATAATTTTAGTCACTTACATCACGTATTTTTTTGTAATCTTGTATCAAATTTATTAATTTATCGGCCATAATTTAAATTTTAAATCACAACAAAAACAAACACATCCCTATTTGATGGTTGCTCAAATCGTGGCAATGACAAATACTTTTTATTATATTTTATCTTTTTTATTTATTTGACTCTAATTGATTGAACCAGTTGTTGAACATAACTACACTCTTATAAATATTTTAATCCCAAGAAGATTGCTTTATCCAAAAAAATTTATTATGAAAATAAATTTTGTATATGTATATTGTATTTAACAAAATTCTTTTCGAATTTGAGGAAGATTTCTTGTCTGTTTATAATAAACGTGCGTTTTTAATTCAGTACATTTTAAAATTAGTTTCTGAAAACGGACTCTTGTCTCCTGATAATGAATTTATTATTCATACTAGTGGATATATCGCAAAAATGATAACCTACACTACAAACACTTTACTTAAAAATTACTGTGGAAAAACCAATGCTCGGTTGGGTAAAAGTTAAACTTCTAATAACAATAGAAGATTACGAACATTCACCGATTAATGAATCTATCCTTAAATCCGGAAAAATACTAAATGTATACCTATTTTATATCTAAATTCCCTATTTAACGAATCTTGCTATATTAATTGAACAAATGAATATTACAATGAAATAAATAAAACGAGAAAAGTGAAAGGATTATAAACATGTATATACAAAATGTATTTTGAAATATGGGAAATTATATGGTTCTTGCTTTGAAATTTCGTTTTCCCATGATAAAATCGAATGGGGTGCGACGAAGAGCTCGGTTGACGACTGGCACCCCTTTTCAACCTCAAGCTGTTTAAAATAATAACAAGTAAAACTAATACTTCAGACTAAAATGCGAGTTAAAAGACGCTGCTGATGTATTAGCGAAGCCCTGTCAATTGTGATGTCAAATATCGGCACTGCCGCCTTGTTCTTTCGGTGGTGACATGCAAACCATGTCCGGTCGGACTAATGTGGCTTCACCCCTTAAACGCTAGCCAACGCCGGCAGTTGCGTTTGACTAGCTCGCGTTGACGACAGCTGAAGTTATCGCGACGGTTTTAATGCTCGTGCAGACAGCTTCGTTTGAAACAGTGTGCGAAAGGTGGCAATTCGGTCGCCGCGTTTTCTACGCCCATGTAGACAAATACTAACAGTATCGCTTGAATATCTTGAAGTGTTTAAATTGATTGAAACTCACCAAGACCTCCGATTGCGAACAGGTATGGTTCAGCCTCCTTCGGTTTGCCTTCAACTATTATCGAAGTTGCCAGATCGCTGGCATTATCCGAATCTAAATGGTACCTCATTGTTTCGAAGAGGAGTTTCATGCATTGGGAATCTTCGTGCATCAAAGCTTCTTTATCAACTACAGTCATCAAAAACTTCCTATTCACCAGCCGCAATCTGACGTGAACCATAAGCTGTTGGAAGATGGAGTGAGAGCAAAAACCGAATTTTAATTTAGCTTTTTCGCATGGTACATATGTGAATTAATTTATTTACGAATTTAATTAAATATATATAATTTGAAAGAATTATCGATTTATTAATTTTAACAATAAAAAATACTTTGAATTCTATTCTTTAATCATAATGTTAAACAGTGTTACAGTGAAACAAGATTAAATTAATTTTAGTGCAATTAACAAGTTATACAGCTGACTGCACTTTTATTATTTTAAAATGACAAAGAGGGAAATTTAATTGCCAAATACTTACCTTCCCAATATATTGACGGCGATTTATTACATCGTGTTTAATCCAGTTTAAAACAGCAGTAAAAACATCTTCTTCCGAAGAAGTATAAATTTGCTTGTTGGAAACGAGTTCTTCTACCTTAACAGACATAATAATATAGAGATTAAGTGCCAATTCTCTCTTAATACGATGGAACAAACCTCGTTGAACGCCAACAATAAAAACTCTTCAGTACCAAGGACCTCTTGAAAATTCTCCATGATGAAACAATGTGATTTCAGCATTAATTCTTTGCAGGAGACCGTGTCTTTCAATAAAATTAAAATTGAAATATTTTGAGTTAATTAAAAGCTTTGAAATCTTAATATTTTTGTCTCACCAGCGAATCTTTTGATTCCCAAACAATTTGTCGGACATAATTGTTTCGTAAGGAAGTGACAGCAAGCTTCCCTGACTTCTTGCATCTCCAGTAAAACACTACCAGTCAAGAGAACCTGAACGTTATCTGTCGTAATCGTGATTTTCCCGGTATACGCGTAATCCAGTAATAATTTCATTCCTGCGGGGTCTATGTCGCGTCTATATAGGACGATCTCAGAATAAACTTGCTCTTTTATTTCACCTTGAATTACAACCAAAAGATATATGCATGGAGGTTGGATTATTTACTGACTTACCGTTAAACATGGAGAAGAAATATGGACTAACCGATGCCAAAACCACCCTGTGCGCTTTGAATGTCTCTGAACCTACCTTTAATATCACATCGCACAGCTAAGAACAAATAAGAATACAGGAAATATCAATAGCTCCTCTAAAACTAATCTTCTGTTTAGATAAACAGAAACACTAAAATAACTACATTATGGGGAATAACCGAACAGAAATAGAACAAATATAAGTTCTCTCTCTCGTTCAAAAAACTTTTTATTGAATGATTACGTTTAATATGTGCTGTTGTAAGAGGGCTGATAACTAGTGACATTAATACACACTTTCAAATGCACTCACAATCAATCAGAGATCACTAATATAAGCTTTGTTCAAACAACGATTAGCAATTGTTGGAAACGATCAGAAACATGCGCACTGGTACGACTGGAACGTCTGGACGGTTCCTGAGTATCTACCGGGGGACGTTTATTGTTCTGAAGTTCGAAGAACCACATAACAACAAGTATAAGATGTAATAAGATAGTCACTTGCAAATAATAACACTTGGTATTAAAGCTTCATACCTTTACTTGCCAACACTGACAATTAAATGAACTAAACACAAAATGGTGAACATGCATCCCTTTTTTTGTTACTAATAACAAATCTCAACGTTGCCCCGCACAACTGTATAAAATGAACGTTGCGAAATCGCAGTCTGACAGTCTGAGCGTAAACGAAAATTATATTGAATAGGAATGAACGAAAGAATTAAGAGATAGGAAATATGTAAATATGCAATAACTAACGTAAACAGAATAGCAATTCAAAAACTATGTCTTACATTAAACATTAATAACTAATCTCGATGAGACCAAGCACGCACTTTAAAATTAATGTTCAATCAAGGAAAAATTTCCAAATCTCATAAATAGTTGGCTATTCATACTAAAGCGCTGACTGGTTGCTAATCTTAGAATAATTCCTCATTTTGGAAGCAATTTTCAGTTGGAGACCTGCACATTGTGGTTTACTAAAATAGAAGTGCCGAAGATTGGCAATGGATGTGAGTTCAGCACATAGTTAGAATTACTTAGGTGAGCATATTCTGTGTATTGTCCTGTTTATATTATTAATTGACGAAGTCAGACATTGAAACCCTGATTCGAGTGACATCGACGTAATTATTCGGCAGGAGTAGTTACAGAAATGATGAAAAAATGTCTGAGTACCTGCCAGAAGAAAAACAAAAAATTGAAAATGTTGTGGGGAAAACCGTGCCACAATACAGTGAAGTGGTTTCTTTGAGCACTTTAGTGTTAATCACCTTGTACAAACAACTGAACACACCTAACCTTGTATACAACAAAACTGATGTTTGCAAAAATATAAGTGGAAAAACATCTACAGCCATCTATAGGAATTCATGTAAACCACTTTCAATTTTTTTGCGTTCAAATAATAAAACAAATCAGTTTGATTTCAAATTGATTGCAAACTGGGCATGCGCACTAATTACAAATTCCCAACCATTACCAAATCATTGTTTGAACAAAGCTATTAAATAAATTTCCAATGAGTGCAATTCAACCCCTAAGACAACCACATGTACAGTCATCGCATTTAGAAATGCGCAAATAATAAAATGTAAGTTAGGGTATTATAACATTCTAATGTTCGGGCACGACAAGTAAACCGAATGTAACAAAACCCATAAATTGTGTTAAGAGGGGCCATTTGCAATATCTATAAATTCCACACAAAGTAAATATAGGATCTGGTTTTGTATAAATTGAAATCGGGTTGCTAAGTGCGATGATTATCCATATACGAATAGATATGACACAGAGATAAGGATAAATAAAGGTAATAATAGATAAAGGTAATAACAGAGTAAGATGTATTTTTCCTAATAACTGATATTGCATTAAAAATGAACTGGATTCCTAGTATATTGATTTCATGCCTAAATGCCCAAGAAAATACAATTATATACTGAATTTATAACTATTGCATTAATAGAAGTATTGTAATTTTGGACCTGTGTTAATTTCACTTACTTGACCGAGCTGATACATCTCGTACATGTTCGTGAGAGCGTAAGTGCTATGCTCAGCTGCCTTGAAATCGTACGCTTCCCAGGTAAAAAGGGATGAATCGCTCTGTTCACTGGCAGGAGTCTGTTGAACGTCTTTATTTGAATGTGTCGAAGCTGAACTGTCCATTTTCGTACTTTGCGGTAATGAATCAATAAAATAAAAGAAATGTACTACATATAATACGTATAGTTAGATATTAAATACGAAATTGACTTCTAAAAACGTTATCCGCATCTATGTTGTTATGACAGTCTCAATATACCGACAACAAGCAAGACGCTTAATAAAATTATAATTAGCGATCTATAATGCTAAATGTCCCAACATAATAAATCAGCTTTCACTATGGAATTTAGAAATTCTATTGTTATTATATACCATTTCATACTCTTTATTTTAGAGTGTAACACCATAGCGTGTGATACAATATCATGAGGACCATCACACCACTATTGTACTCTATTGTATTGGACGATAAAATAGTGAAAATAGACGACATAAAATAGTTTATAATCGTATATTATTAAATACACGTGTTAAAAATGCAAATGAATTTTTTTTTGTAAAAAGACGGAAATTATAAGTTTTATAATTTAGGTTCATGAGCAGGTTATATTGGTGAGGTGGATTGCCATGTGTGTGGTAATAATTATGCTTTATTTAGTAATTTTACACTCTTTACGCACGATATAGGGCTATCTCATAATTACAAATCAGAGACTTATTGATAGACGGAGTTAGTAGTTATTTATTTATTACTATTGTTATTTATTATACGCTATTATTATTTGTTGTTAATTGGTATTATTTTAAATGTAAAAGAGCTGCCACAGACCAACGTGATCGAAAATTCGCACTGAAATTCTCTTCGGAATCCGCAGGATCATTCTCACCGTAGGGAAATAAATCGCCCAAGATTTCCATGAAAATTACTTATTCGTATGTAAATATCGTGTGTATCTAAGTATAGATGAAACATGTTCTAATTGCTAACAGGTGTACTTTTAAACAAAAAAGCATCTGCTCCATACTACTGTAAAATGAGGAGCATTTAGGAAAAACCGCACTTGTCCAAAAATTACTTTTCTGATGCATTAAGAAGACTGTCCGTAGTCTACTGAAACCTAGTAATTTTTGAGTAAATATCAAGCATAGATAGGATGAAATTATATTGTATTTACTAAAAAAGCCTTTGCATAACAGTATAATAGAAAAGTACGAAGACATGATAAATATGAAATAGGAAAAATTAAACATCGAAGAACTATGGAACAATTCCAAAGAAATCATTAGTAATACAACCAAGGAAGTATGCGGAGTATGTAAAACCACAAATACAGCAGACTTCATGGTGAAATAATTAAATAAAGCAAAAAGTAAAAACAAAGAAAGGCACATGAAAAGCTTACTTAAAGAACAAAAAAACCACGCTAAGGGAAATATATTAACAGACGAACATGAAATAATAGTAAGATGGAAAGAGCACTTTTAAGAGTTGGTGTGTACAAATAGGCAAGGAGAGCTACAAAAGAGCATAGCTTTTCGAGGAAGAGTGGAAGCAGAAGAACTGGGAGAAAAAATAACAATGGAAGAACTATTACACGAGTTATGAAAATTAAAAAAATTGCAAATCTCCAGTTCACGACAAAATAACAGTGGAAATGCTCAAAAACATGGGCCCAGGTGGAACCAATCTACTCCTAGAGGTAGTAAATGGATGGAAGATACTATGTCAGCTGACTGGGAGAAAGGACCCATACTTCCCATCTTTTAAAAAGGTGACAAGAAAAACTGCCACAATTATAGACGGATAATGATACTAAGTAATACACTGAAATTATATGAGCAAACACTAACTCAAAGACTGACTAAAATAATAGATGCATCTTTAACGGGGCCACAAAGTGGTTTTAGAAAAGGACGAAGTGTACAGAATCACATATTCACCATTAAACAGATTATAGACAACACTTAAATCACAAGAGGAAGAACATACTTCGCCTTTATCGACTTAGAAAAAGCATTTAATTTAGTGTCAAGACAAAAAGTATGGAAGAAAGAAACATCACAGACACACTTGCAAGTCAGTACAAAAACACTGTCAACTACGTTATCACGAAGAATATGAAGCCAGAAGAATTTGTTGCAAAAGAGGAATCAAGAGAGGGGGAGGAATGAGCCTGGTATTTTTCACACTGTTTACGGATAATATTATTAAAAGGTGCAGTCAACGGGCTAAATATCTACGTGCGGGTTTACAGAAAAGAAAAAGAATTTACAGAAAATACAAATATGCCTTTGCAGACGATGTGGTGATCATGGCGGGAAATTTGCAGACTAATTTGCACATATGGAAGGATATCTTAGAAGAAAGTGGAATGAAACTAAATGCAAATGAACCAAAAGTGATGGTTGTAGGAGAAGAAAGGGAGAACTTTAATATACACATAAACGGCGAAAAAATAGAACAGGTCCACACAACGAATTTTATTGCAAAATTTCAACCCGGAACCGGAACAGTTTTTCGGAACAGGTTTGGATAGGGTCTCGGAACAAATCGGCCCTGTTCCGTTGGAAGAACAGGTTTGCTCGTCATTAGTAGAAACCCGTTTTATTTTTATAGAATCACAAAAACTTGAATATTAATTTCCGATAATATTTAAGACATATAGATTATGATGGGACACCTTCCGTTTTTAAATGCCAAAGGCGGGAGAAGCATGGAATAAATAATAAGAAATAATACTTACAGTGTGTGCTTTAGCTAAAATGCTATGCAATATTGTAAGGAATCCCTCAGCTTTTGCTAGAATGGTGTTTTATTCTATCCAAATATCACACCCAAGAGAACACTATAAAGTAAAAGTGGAATCAGTGGGATCGTGGAGTTATTTATATTACAGCTGCTTAAGATAAAAACCATAATTTTTATCTGTAAATCCCTTAAATTTAATGGGATTTATTTTTTATAATACCGTAATGATCTCACTTGACTGCGTAAATTCTGTAATATTATTTATATTAGAAATGTACAAAAAGTAATATCAATTCTCTATCCTAATTATAAAAGGAAATATATTCTTAAGCACCTCATAATACATTTAAATCACTTTAGAGATAACGTGTGTGAACCGCTTGTTACTTTTATTTGTTAATTCCCCTACAGGAAATCCAGGATTTATATGGATATAATTCACATATAAAATGGTAACAAACAGTAAATACATAAATAAAATACGGAAGACTAAGATATATTTTAAATAGATTACAGGAATAAATTTTTGAAGTTGGTATGATTCAGATTGATATTAGCAGGATTCTCTTAAATGGTTGTTTACCGTACATGTATTCCACTTGGGCAATAATTAAAATTTCCAAAATTAATTGTGAAACATCAAAATGCGATTTAATTTTGTAAATGTTGGAAATTAAAAACACAAAAGACACTTACGTAGTACGCATTTAAAAAAGTCTGTAATTTCTATTTCGAAAACCTTTATCCCCCTGATATTATTATTATTACCAGAGATCGGCGGTACCAAAAAAAAATTGCATTAAAATAGGATCCTCATCCTCAAGGAGCCACATTTACATTACAAATAACGCTGCAAACAAAATGTCCCACGCTAGAAAGGAGATCCGGTCTCCCAGTCGTAAAGATTCGGTACGACAAAAATCTCACCGCAGTAAATGTAGCTTTAACGTAGTCACGTGCAAAACATGGAACGTACTAAGAATCAAAACAATTTTTTTATAGTAAACTTAATTGCTACGTAAATTCATTGGTGTAGAATAAGGGAGAATTATTTGTGTTCAATACAAATAAGTCTTGTTTAACATAAGCACGATTATGTCTAATAAATATACTTATTGTACTTATTACTTGTTCCTTCAAGTTTTCACGATTGCCGCTTATCTTTAAAATTTTCTGGCACTTATAGGCAGCCGAATTTCGTCAAACTTGGTAGGTATAGTTAGCCATATATCCTAAGTGCACCATGAAAATTTCGGCTCCCCAAACCCTCTAGTTCGGCCTCTACGCTCCTCCAAAATTCCTCGATTGCCGCTTAATACGTGTTCCTTCAAGTTTCCTCGATTGCCGCTTATCTTTAAACTTTTCGGGCACTTCTAGGCAGCCGAATTTCGTCAAACTTGGTAGGTATAGTTAGCCATATATCCCAAGTGCACCCTGAAAATTTCAGCTCCCCAAACCCTCTAGTTCGGTCTCTACGCACCTCCAAAATTCCTCAATTGCCGCTTATCTTTAAATTTTTCGGGCACTTCTAGGCAGCCGAATTTCGTCAAACTTGGTAGGTATAGTTAGCCATATATCCTAAGTGCACCCTGAAAATTTCAGCTACAGCATTTTACCGTACATCTCGCTCTGGATGTGTTCGGTACAGGACCAGGATAACTGACAGATTTCTGCGGGATAGCTCATTCTGGATCTGTTTTCTCTTTCAAGGCAGGATTACGGATATTATATATTGGTCGGAAGTTTTCCTATATTCTTTCTTTAATTTAAAATAACCGTCTCCAGCTTTTATAGGGATTCTATATGCTATTTGTTGCTATTTTATTGGAACTTGTATGGACGTTTGAGTCATATCACTTCTTTTTACAGCTTTTCTTTTTTTATAAGTACGAAGTGAAACTTACTTAGTACATGCTGTTATAAACTGTTATAAAATGAAAATATCAAATGTTCTTGGCGTCCTTTTCGAATTTCCGTCTCCTGACACGACAACTAATGTTTTTAATATAACGAATTTACTTTTTTATTTCTTGTTGAATACCTAAATGATGATTGTATTCGTTTTTCCCATGTTTTTCTAACATATTTTACTCTAATTTTTCTTTCAATTTTCGTGAACTGAACCAATTTGGTCAGCTGTCATCTCACACGTCAAAACGACGATTTTATGGCATTATCTTCCGATTTCCTGATGGACTTTGCCGGAAAATAATTTACTGTCCTGGACTGCCCTTATTGTACAACTTTCACCATGAAATGCTGTCTCGCCTAGGCTGGTGGTGTTCCATTAGGTTTAGACAAGCATTACAAGAGTCGCACAAATGGTGGCGTTTAAATGTGTCAATTTTCTAATACAACATATTTTCTTATAACTAATTTAACATAATAAATGCCCTAAACATCCTCATATTTTTGTAAAATCTCAGGTCGCCTATACGTTATGTCAATGTTCTCTTCTAATTCTAATTTTAATTACATATTATCCATACATTAAGAACTTAGTCCCTTTAACTTGATTAGCAAGTTATGACATTTGATTTAACCGATCGGAATTGCTCTTGCCTTTAAAATATTTCCTTCCAAATACCGAAATATTCTATGCATACGTATTCTACGCATGTATATTTATTTTCACCATTTGAGTGCTACGATTATTCTTAGGATTTACAATAAGTTTATAAGTATATTAACAATTAATCATATTATATTCGCAGAGATGTCTACGAGGAAAAATGACCTCGATAGATCATTTTCAAATACATTCGGTGCATTGGTATAGCTATACATTCCTTGAGGGCATGTAGGCGCTCGCAAGTGATACTGGTTAGTCATGTACTGCTTTCCCCATTTGCGTCTTCTAGAAACCGCTGTGCTTCCGGTCACAAGCTCTTTGTGCTCACTGTTTTCTATCGTCGATTTTCCTCTTCTACCCCGGTATTGCTACGCTTGACGTTTACCACTTGATCTTCCCATCTGGTCTTGGGTCTTTAATTTTTTGCTCTCGGTTTCGAGACTGTGATTCTTTTTCACAGCGACTCTTCCGTTTTCCTGTTTATGTGACCACACCATTTCACTATTTCTCTCATTATCATTGTGGCTCTATCTATCTCACCTAAAATTTCTTTGATCTCATGATTCAGTAGCCTTCTGTGTTCTTATCCATTTACTTTAATTGTCCTTATCTTCTTCTCTGCTTCTTCTTGGTAGGATCGTAACTTATCCTCGTCTTTACTTGTCAAACACATTGTTTCCGCTGCATACATTACTGCCGATCTTATTGCACATTTATATAATTTTAGTTTCTTAATTTTGTTTATCTCTTTCTTTGCCAACCGCTGTTTATATCTGTAATATGCGTCATGTCCCGATTGTATTCTAAAGTCGATTTTGTTCGCCTTTTCGGTTCTGCTACTTATCACCGATTCAAGATACGTATTTTTTTTTTACTTTTTCTAATTTATATTCTTCTACTTCTAAATATGATTTTTCTGGCTACTTTCATATATTTAGTTTATCTTGCTTCATTATCACTTCTATTCTGTAAGCCATGTTATTTTTGCTAATATGTAATTATGCCCTCTAATCCATTTTTGTTTCTTGCCACTACGACCGAATCATCTACAAATGCTATTACCTGCACTGAGTTTTGTATGATTCTGCCGGCATTTTTCACAATCCCTTGTGACATTTTGTAGCCCTATATTAAATAAAACTGTTGGCAGACTGTCTCCTTGTCTCACGCCTCCGTGGAGTTCAACTCGGTTGGGTTAATCAATATTTCACTTGTACTGCTGAAGTTGATGCATCGGTTGTAAGTTTAATCAGTCGGACCATCTTTTTCCGGTATTAACATCCTTTTTGCATCTTAGGGCGTTGAATATTTTTTCGAAAGCTGTCGAAAGTTTACTTCAAAGTTACGAATACTGTCCGGTATTGTTATTGCTTAATAAAAAAGAATCATGCGTAGAATTGGGAAAATCCCAAGGGAAATCTTTTATTCGCACTATCACCTGTATAATCGCGATAATAGCGGAGGTGGTTTTTACGAAATACCCAAAAAAAAAAACCGAAAAATTCATTCCATTTACCTTAAAAGCACAGACGACAAATCTGATAAATATAAATACCTGACGGGAATTTGTCTACTGGTCGCCTTCTCCCCAACCGCACGGCAATTTCTTTTTTAACCAGCAACACACATCAACCGTTCTTCGGTCGTTCCGTGGTATTTTCTACTAGGTCTGACATCGGCGCCAATAAAACAGTAGGAGATTTATCGCTGTAAAGGCTGCCTAGCCGTTTTACATAGATGCGTCCTCCGTTTTGCGATCGCTAGCAAGTAAACGTCGATAATTCTTCCCAAATCCCGCTACGTTGCTATAAGGATCAAGCTTTTATAGAATCTACCGATGATTTACTGCACATCAGCTAGGGTACATCTTAATTTCTTTTGTTAAATGCTATTTTAAGATTCACTACTTCTCATATACTTTAAAACGAGACAGCCAATAATATTTTATTTCCTAAGAAATAAAGTAATTTTTATGTATTTTCAATGTAGGAGAGACAATCCATTTTGTTTAATTACCGGAAGGAACATCAATCAATAGGTTGTCGAGACAAATAATAAATTGTATGGCATTGGAAGGTTAAACATTTATTTTCTATTGTTAGCTTGTTCTTAGAGCCCGTGTAATTAATATCAAGTATTTAATTTCTCTTCGTAATTATCTCACCGAAGCGGGGTATAGATTGATGGTAGTGTTCTAAAATATACGACATGACAAGACACGTCAAGTCTCATACTTGTTCCTTATAGCAATTTATTATATCTTGATCCACTTCGTCTTTATTTATGCCGGTAGTCATACAAAAATGGATCGGTTTTATATCGTAAAACAATATTATAAACATTAAATATTAATTCGTTAGTCACTTTTTTTTGTATGGGTGGAAAATCTTTTATAGGCACTGGGTACTTATTGCCCTTTCCCCAGTAGTGTGGGATTCCGATATACTCTTGCATCCGTATACCCACTAAAACCACCCCCTCTTTCGCACTCCAATAACCGAACCACTTTCGTACTACTTCGTTATGGAGGCTGTCACTGCTCAAGGTCTTTAGCGTCTCTCCGCTATCTCTTTTGCTGCCAGTATGCCTCTGACGACTACGTACAGCTGATCCCACAGCGCTGCCTGTCACTGGTTCGCTATTCAGTTTGTTGACGAAAATTATACATTTATTATTATGGGAACGGTGTTAGTATTTTATGTTGACTATGAACCGGTTATAGGTCGAGAACTTAAAAATATGTGCTTGTGTTGGATTTACACAAGTAAATCCATGGACTTTTCGAGATACAAAGGAAACTTACTATAACTGAACATTCCAAATGTTCAAAAAGCTCCTGAAACACCTAGAAAAATTTAATAAAAAGGCTCGTAGAAATGAAAACATTATTTGTTGCACCATGCAAGAATATTGCATTTTGAATAGCATGAAAGTCCTTTATTTTGGCAGGTGCACTTACTTGTGAAACATTTCTTTTTACAATAACAATGTTTGTGGCCGTTTCATCAAGTTTTCGAATTAATAGTAATCCCATCCCGAAGAAATATTTTCTGAGAAGCAATTTCTGTTTACAAGAAGTAGCAAGCTGATTCCAAGTGAAGAGCTGTTTAAGGGTATTTGCTTGCGTTTTCCAATTGATATTAATTGGAAACCTCTACACCAGCAATACAGCTAATACATTTCGGGGATCTGTACGACCGCGGCCAACATTTAGGACTTATATCCCTACAGGAGGACCAATACCAGCACGAGTAAATTTTGGTTTTGAAGTTTACATTATTGCGTTGCTTGTGTTACTAGATTCTCTTCTGAAGCTGTCATTTTTGTGGAGATTCACTCATGCAAGGTTATGCATGCAAAAGTTCCTCATTATTCACCATCACTGGCATCATTTTTTTCTCCAAAATTATCACTGTTCTCAATTGCAATACCACAATCCCTTTTTTCATATTCATTTGTGATATCATGCATATTGCTTCAACCTTCTTCCATAAAGGGCGTTAGGCTAAATATTTAATTCAAACAACAAAATACTTGATTTGGATTTGTCCAATAGTGGCTGGGATATAGCAGGTTTGAAATCAGAATGTTGTCGAGTTCCAGAAGATAGTCTCGCTGGAAATAGATATTCGGTGCTGTGGACTATCAAAGCAACCACAGTTTGCCTTACCCAAAAAATTTCGTTATAATTTTGCCAAAGTTTTCTTTTTATAACGATCTTTAGACCGTGGATTGTATTTTCTAAGCAATCTTGATGATGTTGGTGTTGCATTGAAGCAAATTTACAATTGTTTATGCGTTATCATCAATAGACCTGTTCCATACATCCACAGTAATACCAACAGCAACCCTTCTTGGTTTACAACTGCAATTAAAATTTAAAAACTAAAAGCTGGTATGACAACAGATGGAAGAATTTAGACGTATTAGAGGCTCAACTAAACTTTAAATTGATCAAGAAACTGCATATCTAATATCATCCGACTCTGTTAATCTTTGGAAGTTCTTAAACAACAAGCGTAGACATTGTTAAGGTATTTGCAAGAATTTTCTTTGGTGTTTTCGACCACCCTTCATCCGGACTTTCGATTGGTGATACCGGATTAGTGTTTGATACGTCAGATATCGCAAGGTGAATTAGAACAAATTCGGTCAAGTTTTTCTAATAAGTTTATAAGGGGTGACTTAATCTATTCCTTTATGATTCGTGACTGTAGATGCGTTAATTCTGTACCGCTGACACAAGTTATTAATCTTTCAATAAAAACTGAGATATTCCCTGATCGCAGAAAATGTAAATTAACCCTACCTCCAAAATTGATGACCCATATTTAATTTCTGACTATCGACCCATTTTTATTGTAATTTTTCCAAAGTATATGAACAAGTGCTTTACAATTGTATTTATAACAGTGTTAAATCTTTTATTTCTGAGCACAACGTGGTTTTGTAGTGGGGTGTTTTGCAGTTACCAATTTATTATCTTTTTCACGACATGTATCTGAGGCACTCGATAGGCGTGACCAAGTAGACGGTATTTAGACTGACATTTCAAAAGCATTTGATTCTATATATCACAATAAATTATCGAACTTTGGGTTTGGTTCCTATCATTTCCTATATTGCAACAGACGTTGTTACGTTACGTATAAAGGATTTCTAGTAAAATCTTCCTCTGAGATCCCACGAGGATCAAATTTGGGTCCTCTTCTTTTTCTGCCTTACATAAATGATTTGTTGTAAAAAGTTTGATTCCTCATCTTGCATATGGCGGATGATTTCAAATTCTCTCTTGAAATTCCATCATTCAATATTTTACAACTATTAGAAACAAATTTGGGAATTGAGTCATTGTGTTAATTAAAATTTCTCAAGTTCAATGTTGATAAGTGCTCAGTGGTGACGTGTAGCAGTAGAAATTCTCCTTCTATACTCAATAACGTTTTGTATCATCTACCCTAAACTAGGAAAGTCCTTGACGTTGTGTTTGATTCTGTTAGTGATTTGGGAGCATCGCACAACTTGTAAATTATTATTATTATTATTAGTCAATGAGAAATTTGGGGAAGGAATTAATTTAATTATACGAAGGTTTTTTTGCCATTTTAGCAATTTATTCCTACTTTTCGATCTAGTTTCAAATCTTCCATGTATGTATATATGCTGTTGGCCCACTAAATTGTATTAATTAATACATGTTAGTATTCATTAAAGGTTTGTAATTACATAAAGATGCAATTTAATAAGATGTAATGTAATTACAAACCTTTGATGAATATTAATATGTATTAATTAATACAATTTAGTGGGCCAATAGCATATATACATGGAAGATCTGAAATTAGATCGCAATGTAGAAATAAATTGCTAAAATGGCAACAAACCTTCCTATAATTAAATTAATTCCATCTCAAATTTCTCATAGGCTGTATCGGCTAGATACAATACATATATATCAGTTTCAAAACACAAGCAATTATCACCTAGTAACGCTGAAGAGACTTGGTAAGTCGAAACGCTCCGCTAATAGTGATAATTGCAAGTGAAATGTAATTCATTATTATTAGAGTTTAATATCTATTGTCTTATAGTCAATCACATGTTTTTTTTTGTCTGTACTCTTGAAAAAGATTTAAAATAAAAACCGAAAGGTCGATCTGAACAATAAAGCTGTGGTTTGATTGCGCTGGCTACATTTCCCAATAAGTTCAATTTTCGAAGTCTAACCATATAGGCGATACTGTCCACCACTCTATTATTATCACTGGCATACTTTTAAAATTATTATTGTTGTCACAGCCAAGATATTATTCTTTCTATGATAATTGTATAGTTCTTTGAAATAGAATGTAAGGCTACTTCTATTTTATTCTAGATGTGCTTTTGTCAACTGGCCCTGTAAATGAGGTAACCTAGTAGGATCGATAAATAAACAAATGAATTATGGAAATGGTGCGAAAGATTTAAACTTTCAAATTCTAAATGACGTGACTATTGTTTTAAAGGTATCAACAGAAAACACCTGAAACGTTATAAACATTGTAATAGAGAGTTAAACACAAATGTATGAACATAAGTAGATCACAAAAAATAAATCCATGAGTCGGTTTAATTTCAATTTAAGACTTTTTTAAAATTTGTAATAGATCGTGTATGTATATACCCCTCCTATTTGAGTATCCACCATTTCAAATAATATGAAGTAAATGTTGAGAAATTGACGAAAAAATTAAGCTTAATCGTTTTGGCTCTTTTACTATCTTTTTTCCATATTTAACATTTACATATTTAATAAACACTTCTTCTTCGACCAATTTAAATAGAATATGTATATTGGGATCAATTATGTTTACACAAACCCGAAATGATAAATGCAAGTTCATCGCATTTATCATACTAAAAACATCCATGCATTGCAATTTTTCCTATTGTACGGCTGTTATTTATGTTCTTTTCAATATTTACGGTTGGACCATTATTCATAATTATACCCAGGAAAGGCGGACGTAAAGGTTCCCGCGTTTTGCTACCTCTGCGAAATAGAGTCAACAGACATCGGTAAAATTCAACCCTATTTGTAGGGTAATATAACGAAGTGAGATAATAGAGATATCGTTCAACAAACTTCACAAAAATATCTTATTGTGGGGATAATAATAGGTAAACTTTCTTCAAATATGGAGAACAAAAAGTTTTCCTATATTTATTTAATTTAATGTTAAGGTAAAACTGATTTTGACATAAATCCAAAGTTTCAAAAAAATACTGAAACATTTGTACATGCGATTTATACACCTCCCTTTTTATTCTCCCGTTTGCCATTTTTGTCCGCTGAGAAGGGAATAACAAACACTCATTTAGATCTATATCGTAGGTTATACGCGTCGTAACACATACGAATGCCGGTGTGTCTCTGTTTGTTATGTTGTTATCCTTTCTACTTTTCGTCAGATACTTTGACGGATCCTTGGGACGGTAATCTTTTGAAATGGAACACGCAATTTAAAGAGTCAGAGAAATTTTCTCAGAGAAACTGAGACAATTCCCTTACATACATATGTATGTATGAGTATCGAACAATATGTGAGATAAATAAAAAAGAAATACAAAGTAGGATTGACGAGAACATTAGGCATTAAGCTTAATATGTTGTACAATATAACCGGGCAGTCAAGCGAGAGAAAAGGTACAGGCCTTACGCCAAGCTGCTGTTGTTAGTGGGGAGGGAATTTGCATATCTGCTTGAAATTCTAGTGTAAAAAGTATCACTTGTTCGTCAACATGGAAATAAGAATAGGCAATGAAATCTTCAAAGGTAAAACACATTTAATAATAATACACTCGTACACGTGATTTTGTCTGTGACTGATCTGAGTTATGGAATCCAAAAATTTATAATTTTATAAATTGTATCTATTCATTTACATTTTTTAACGTTTTGTTCAAGCATTTTTATTAAAAAATATTTATACTCCTTTAATAATGCCTCATATGTATAGTCTGTATTATGCAGGATACGTTTGTTGCAAGGAAATAGATATACGAATTATCTCAAATACAATACAAATACACTCACCGACACGAAAAACGGGCACTCTATTTTTAAGCACACATTTACCCGATTGGGTTATTAGCAATGAATAAAAATCAACGCCAAGAAACATATCTTTGGAATCAACACTTCGGGAGCTTGGTCATACCACACTACAAATTGTGGGTGAAGAGTATTTGAAAATAAGGAAATGTTAAATCAGACTGCCTTAAATTAGTGTACTAAAAAAAATTATTCGGACAATAATGTCATTATCTTCGAAAAAGATGTAGAAGACATATTTAGGAAGAGGGGAAAATGATTAAAATACAAATGAAATTCCCTATTACCAATAAATTTATTAATGAAAATTATAAATAAGAATATTTCTCCAAAACATGAAATTACAAATAAACAAAAGAATTCTAAAACCTAAAACAAACAGTAAAAACAAGATATTAAAACAAATACTTTACCTACTGAAATCCGACATAAATTTAAAAAGGGAAAGTTGTAAAAAGGTTAGAGAAAACAAAGTAATTGTATAAAAGAAATAAATACAAAAGCCCTGCTTATATATAAATTCCCTTTTTTAAATTTATTTATTTTTTGAGACATACTTTTATTTATTTTATTGGTCATTTTAAACTGACGTCATTTTTCTTTTCTTCCTCTTAAACATGCCTTTTCCAATTACCCAAGGATATTGCTTTTATCCAATGGCGGATCGCATAGGAGCCGCCATTTAAATGGATGACAGGTCCGTACTAAAACAATTTCAAGATAAAACAGAGACGTAACGCCGATAATATAATACAATATGTTTCAAAATTAATAGTTAGTGGTCCTACTTTGCTTTCATAGTACAATTATGCAAGCACATTACTTAAATGCAATGGAATCGTATGATTACGGTAACAAAAAACATTAAATCGATATTTTATTTAATGCACTGGCTAATGCTACCAGTAAACTGCAAGTTTTACTTCTGTTAAAACCGTTTTTTTTCTTTTCAAAACACACATGTATTTCTAGAAAGCAGGCACCGTTAGAAAGAGAAAGTTTTTGTTATATCTTTGTAATTTTGTCAAATGGCTGTTAGTGGTAGGATGATGCGTGCAAGTGCACGGAAAATGTACATTTACTCAAAATAAATATTTTTTTATGAACTAATAAGAAATTTAAAAGTAAAAACAAACGTACACTAACACATCCTCAGACGCATCATACATTGTGGCTTTCCTTTGGGAGCTAGGTCATCTTCCATTCTGTCGAGGATATCTGTTTACACCTTTTATAGTAATATAATCGATATTGAAATGTTTCGAACATATCAATAGGGTGGATTTCCACTCGATGTTTTTTTTCCCAACATTTCCAAATATTTGTGAAATTGTTTACCTTTTGGAAAATTTGGAATATGGTAAGTTGAGGTTAGGTTGTATGTAGTTCTTACTGATGAAAACTGATGCCACTATCAGGAGATAATAGTCTACGAATGTTTGTGCATCCAGGCACACTACAAGTCATCCTATAACATAAACAGCGATTCATATCTGCACACCCAAAAGAATTACACTACAAACCTTACCAAATGTTCACACTCGATCTCACAAATTTAGCTTAATATTATAATACAGTCCAAAGGTGTGAATATTATTTACCTACAACTTCAAACTAATAAACAATCTAACTAAAACACTTACTTTAAAAAACACCGATACAAAATATTTCTAAACAGAACAATCTTAAAAATGAAACACGATCGACAAACTCAAACAATAAATATAACCTCAGCAATTCACCAAGGACAATCTAAAAACCGTCTGTTTGACAGATCATCCATCAAAATGGCGCCCCCTATAGAGTCCGAAGATTTGCGAATGCGCAATGGTCTAAATGCTTTCTAATAGTATTATACTTGTCATGCTTTTATCCCTTGTTGTGTTTCCTAAAAGTGTTTCTTGGCACTGATTTCAAACCATTGCTAAATGGTCCAGATAATTATAGATACGTGCTTACTAGGAAGTCTGACTTTAAAACGTTCACGACCGCAAACTATCGATTTCTATCGATAACAATAAAATTTCCTAACTTGTATATAAATAGATTTAAAAACAATTCTATACCACTAAACTAATTTTTAGTAGCGTTAGATTAGTATTTGTCGATAGAAAGTGCAATGTTTGAACGTAAAACAGAATCAGAAGGGTATGCGAAAGTAAAGTTCCTACTTATTTCTGCTCGTCCCAAAGGAAGAACTAAACAAGAAGTAAGGAGTAGAGGTTCTAGCATCCCACTTTCACAAATGGCAAACTTTCTTGGCCCGGGAGACACACTAAGTACAGAACCGAAAAGACGTAGCATTAAATTAGTGAGGACAATCGTAATTGTTTTCTCTATCGGCTTTAATCAGAGCGAGGTTGCTGATTGCGCACTGCAAGTAGAAAATAAGAGTTCAATGCAGCGAAACGAACTGATGCTCGAGCTAGAATAACTCCGTCGCCGGATGCTTTTGCCTTCGGTCGTATCGCGGAGATTGCTTTCCGTCATTATTTTTAAGGATATTTTCTTGCCACTAGGACCTCTTTAAAACGGGTTTTAACGGCAACGGTCCAAGAATCCCCGAATTTATTGCACGGGTTTTTCGAGATAACAAACACGTAAACACGGTTGTGATATTACTGTTCTCTATCTGTTAGAATAAGGCCTACCGACTTGAGAATCTCGGTTTTACGCGGCTGGTTAGACTTAATTAGGGAACATCTTATGCTGTACGAGTTCTGAATTTTACGCCATCGCTTCGTCGTAAAATACCGGGTTAGAGCTTTTAAAAAGGGCAAACTTTCGCGGTTGCAAACGTTATGAATCTTTCACGAAATTAACCACATTGTTTCTGTTACGTTTTCGACGCATAAATCTTCCAGCAGACAGAGTTTTATGCTCTACATCAAAACTGACTAAACAGAAATGAGAAATATTTTAGGTACCGCAAAATATTTATTTCGATTTTAAGAGATCTGTGTCGAAACATGCATACAGAGACTATACAGTCTAGTGTACGCCTATTCAATAATTTTTCGCTCCATATGGTGGCAGCGTGTCCGGTAAAAGTGGCACTAAAACAAGATTAAGAACTATTCTGCTACAGGTTCCAGGGTTTTCATTTCACCGATCACACTAAACGACGTTGCAGCACCGGCATGATACTAAACATTTACAGCTTTCCAGATTATGGCGTCGTTCTCGAGATGAAAAAATCTAATCCAGTTACCCGGTTGACTGACCAGAATAATAAATAGCCACACACGATAATAAAGGCCAAAGTATGTATACAAGCGCCAGCTATTATTGGTAGGACAAGTATAGATCGCAGTAAACATTATACTTCAAAAAAGACAATTTACATCCAACGGAAGATGGAGAGGGAACCTAAAATTGTGACTAACGTGCATTCTCGTAATGTAGAATAACAATGAGTCGCACTAGAAATATGGAAGAAATAATTCTTTAAATTAAGTACGAGGTGTGTAAATTAATGAATGAGATTGACAACGTAGCGCTTGATATGACAACACGGGAAGCACGAAACATGGAGAGGCGACAAGTGGACATCATAATACTCGCGCAGTGCAAGTTTGAACTAGATCAAGTCATTTGGTTGTCTGTTATCGTTTTTTTCGTGAACCCGGTTTTCGTAGTACGTTCTACAAATGAAAGACATTGATTTCGAGCAACGGTATGCTATCAGGTTTTGCTTCAGACTTGGGCAAACTGCAACAGAAACTTTTGCAAAACTTCAGCAGGCCTACGGATACAGTGTTTTGTCAAACGCCGAGGCTTTTCGGTGATTTAAGGCATTTTCAGAAGGAAGAGAGTCGACGCGATGTCGACAAAATCTGCGATCTTGTGCTTTTAGATCGTCGGTTGATGGTCAGAATGATCGGGGAACGGTTGAATTTGCCTCATACCGTCGTTCGTCAAGTCTGGACCAATGAATTGGGAATGAGAAAGATCTGCTCAAAAATGGTTTGGAAAATGGAATGGCACACTTCTCTCCAAAGCCTAAGAAAGCAGGAATAAGCAAATCAAAGCTCAAGAGCATGCTGATTTGCTTCTTGATAGCCAGGGAATCGTTCACAAAGAGTTCGTGCCTCAAGGTCAGACAGTTAATCAACATTTTTACCGAGACGTTCTCGAAAGCCTCCTAAAAAGAGGCATGCGTGTGAGACCAAACATCAAGAACGATTGGTTCCTGCATCATGACAATGCGCCATGTCGCACAGCATTTTCATAAACGGTTTCTTGGCCAGTAAAAATATTTCTGTAGCACCTCAGCTTCCTTATTCACATGGCTTGAGTCCTTGTGACTTTTTCTTCTTCCCAAAATTGAAAATTCATCTTAAGGGACATCATTTTGGGACGCTCGAAAACATTCAAACGGCTGTAACCGACCAGCTAAAGGCGATTCCAGCTAAATAATGATCTGGGGAAGGTTACTGCAACCAAAGGTGCGCAAGAAGTACAGCATGTGATCTCAGCAGAAAAGGGAGAAGCTATATTTGTAATAGCTTGTTGTAATGCAGAAGGAAAATTCTTGCCTCCCTATTATATTTTCAAAGGTAAAAGAAAGAAGCTTGAATTTGAAGATTGGCTTCCCCCTGGCTCCCATGTCGAAATAGGTGAAAAGAGTGGTTACGTAAATTCGCACATATTTTTTAATTGGTTGAGGAATCATTTTCTTCCACGTAAGGAAAATGGAAACTTTCTGTTAACATTAGATGGCCACAGTTCTCATTGTTCAGATATTAACGTGCTTGATTTTGCAGCTGAAAATGGAATAGTATTGCTGTCTTCCAAGTCATACACCACAATATCTCCAACCAGTAGACAGGTCATTTTTCAAACCGCTAAAGACTCATTGGCGGAATGCAGTTACAAAGTGGATCAGAAATCATTGTTGGCGAAAACTGACTAGATATCAATTTGGAAATTTATTATGTAGCGCTTGGAATCTTCTACCTAACGCTTCCGAAGTATCCCAAAATACCATTGTTCAGGCCGAAAATATTGAGGAAATGACAGTTACAAATGCTTCCGTGAATACAAACGATTATCCAGTCAAATAACTGAAACCACCATATCTTCGGGTGACACAGATTCTAACGGTTTGCCCCCAACATCAAACAATTGTAAAAGCCATTAAGCAGTTATTCAACCATCGTGTTTAAAAGATAATACTTTTACTTCGTTTCATCTAATTTCGCCTGAGCCAACTATGAAAAAGCCTACAGTTACGAAAAGGAAACAGCATGCCCAAGAATTAACATCATCTGAAAATAGAGAAAAGGTGCGAACAAAACAGTCTACTAAAGGTAATCTTGCCGCAAACGAATGTAAGCAAGGGAAAGCTTTTAAGAAATCAAACATAACTAAGAAGAGAAAACTGCCATCATCATCGGAATCTTCAGAGCCTGAAGAAAATATTACATATCAGGCCAGTGACAGCGATATGAGCCAGCATAATGATGACTACTGTGTTGCATGCAATGGATATTATTATGCTAAAAGTGGCCCTAAAATGTGATTGGATAAGTTTTGAATGTTGTAGTAAGTAGATACACAAGAACTGTGCAGGAAAGCTTTATTTTGTACTTAAGTAAATCTTGTTAATGTTATTTTTACTAAGAGAAGTATTTAGAAATTGAAGAACTATATGTAAACTATTTTTGTTATAATGTTCACGAATAAATGTTTCATTCAAGTTTACCTCCATGTTTTGTTTCATATTGCATATTACCCCCGATTGGTATGGCATATTACCCACGACACTGGGCAATATGCCAGTTTGCAGGCTCAACCGTTTTTATAAATTATGTTCTTAAAAGTGTATACTTCCTATATTGAAAGTGGGTGTAAGTTTACAAAAGATGCGATATAAGACAACAATGTGCAAAACTAAAAAAGTTGACCAGGAAATGAAATTTCCCTTCACGATGGCGTATTCCCCCCAGTTACCCTACATTCTGGAAATCCTGAAAAAAAAAGTTTTTTTTCAAATCGCCAAAGTGTTGATCTCCCTTAATTTAAGATATAAACTTGCTGGTATCTATAAAATATAGTGATTTTGACGTTAACTATTACCAATTTGTAATATTGGTCGCATACCCGTAATAGGTCAGGTGGGTTTGATTTCCATATATTTCAAGCCTCTACATTTTAAATTTATTGAAAGACATTTTATATTGTTATTAATGTGTGTTTGTCCAGCTACCTATTGTCGTATTACGTCGTAAATAAATTGACCTAGTTCATACATAATGGCAGCCACTCCATACTTTGCGATCATTAATAAAATCAGGTTCGAAAGTTCACGGGTCAATAATTCTGGTTACAGTCGCCTTTTATAAATCGCAACGCTGATTTATAAAAGGCGACTTGTAGGGTGGCAGCTAGGCTGGCGAATATATAAACCGCTTGGAATAAATTTATTTTACATTACGGGATTTTAAAATTTGTTACCGAGTGCTGCTTTGAACGAAATAGATTTGTTCTTATGTAATTAAGATAAACTTTGATGACGATCTATACAGCTTTCGCATATTAATTCTCTCATAACCGCCATCAAAGAGATATCTATTTTAGTAAGTGCCCCATTAGCATTTTAATGACCTCGCTGTTCAGAGTGCGTAGATTTATGCGGTTATATTACTGGAAAAATGTAAACTCAAAAAAATTTTCCCTAGATTGGATTATATTAGAATTAACACGCTAAAAGAGAAGAAAAAATATCGTTTTACACCTGCCGCACTTTCATCTAAACTTTGGCATTTAAGAATCAGTCGTGCGTAGTACGAAAGAAGAATATACGTAGTTTTATTCTGGCTCTGTTCTAAGCCCGTAAAAGTCCAATTTCCGTCGGGTACAGGAAAATTGTTTCCGACTGATCTTCTGTCTTAATAAATATGGTCTCGAGAGGATTGCGTCGCCGTAAAAATATATATAAGTTACAATTTGACGAAATTCCTTTCTTCTCTCTCTTTGCGAAAAGTAGTCTGTTGCCGATAGGTGCTAATACGCGAGTGCTTCGGATCAGCGTAGTCAGCGATCTCTCCGGTTTTATACGGACAACGTCCAGATAGGTAGCTACATTTTGGAATCGATACATGTATTTCCATAATAAATATATATACAGGCTGAGACTGATATAAAGAGTGCCGAATTCCCATGTGATAAAGACACTTATAGAAAAGTAAAAAATCAGAATTTTAACATTCAAAACTTATTTAGTGAGGCGGTCATAGTTCGAGGTGTATATATGTATTATTTAACAATATTTCAAAAGTGTACAGAAATTAGTACGTTGCATTATAAATAAATAAATGTTTTCATTGTCTTTCACCTCTGCTAGTATTGACACCGTCATTATATATGATAATGGTCCCCTTTTAGCAAGTCTCAAGGCTCTTAGGGAAAGGCAGGGGTGGTCTGCCACGGTTATTAGCCTTTTCGGTACACTAGGACTGTAACGTGGCAAGCGCTACGAGCCGACCCCCTATTATTACCCCAGAATTTGACTTCCAGGTACTCATTTTTACAGCCTGAGTCGAGCCGTTTTCGGCCATTATAGATAATTAATGTAAAGTATAAATATAAATTAAGAATTAAAAGATAAAAATAGTTGACTATATTTATATATCAATATTGAACATAACACGCACACTTAAAAAAAATCTGTATATAGGACAATACAAAACTCATTAAAAAATTGTTACTCGTCGAAAGAATAAATTGTGCGGTTAAGTAACAGCTCTTTCATTTTTCTTTTGTCTGCTAGTGAATTCTTTATATTTCTTTGGCAGGTGGTTATTCCAGTTTACGATTTAGCATTTGGCGAGTTGACATAACAAAACCATTAATCTATAACATCTGTGAAGCAACCAAAGTCATTAGATTGTGTAATGGAACAGTACAATTTAAAGATTTTTATTTAACAAATTTAAATAGTAAACACACACACACAGTCCTTGCTATCTTTACAAATTTAAATAGGATATAAAGTTTAATGTCTGTGCAGTTTTGGAAAGGTTTAAGTTGATGTTATTAAATTATCCGTTATACATTGTAAAAAGGAGTTGTGTGGACTGGACGAAAAGCGATAGAAGAGAAGCGGGGAAGCCTATAGTGAGAAGACACTAGCTGTCAAGCGGTACGTCACTTTTGACATTATGTCAGTTTGACAATACGTCAAAATAAATTAAATTAAGTCAATCAGGTGACATTACTGACTGCGTCAAATCTCAGAAGGCGAGATGTCAATTTTGACATTACGAAGAAAAATATGAAGAAAAAGAATCAGGCGACATTACTTTACGCGACCGCTACTACCACTTCATTAAAAATCATCGTCGATGCCAAAACGAGAAAGAAATCATTAATCAGTAAAAGTTAGAAATCAAGCAGTTGTTCACGAGTCGGTGAGATAAAAAGTGCGAAGACCAGGAACTATTCCACTGGTACATCTAGGAAGCAATCAAGTGGAGTCGGCTGTACCCCAACTCCCGGCCCAATTTGGTTGAAGTGGTGGAATCATCGTTTTACAACCACACTATTGCAACAACACACTATTGCATTTATGCACATGGCTTTACTACGTATTTCTTTTTCCACATTCATATTAATGGTAAAACGGGGCCCCAAATTTTTTTAAATCTATTGTTGTTTTTGTTGTTGTTTGTTTTGACCTTATTAAATAATAAACTTGTTGTTGTCACATTTATCATACGATACATAATTTAATTTACTAGAACTGCACGACTTGAGAAGCTGAGGAGCTGAGTAAATAGAGTTCTCTTATAAACCATTTTCGAAATTAAGTTAGATAAACGTTACTCTACACAGAGTTAAAGGTACTTTTCTGTTTAAATTTTTGCTATTTCCTGTGACATATAAAACTGACGCACGAGACGAGAATTCAAAAACTCATTCACTTCCCATCTATAAACTGAATGCCCGAAAGGAGAAAATTTTGTGAAACGCACGAAGAGGAAACGCCTGAAATGGTTCCAAATCAACCCAGTTGTAACTTATTATATCAATTTAAAATTGAGTAAATGGTATTGTCTTTCTATTTGAAACGAAAATAAAAAGTATTATCCTATCATTAACGTTCAAATTTAAAATTAATTTTGAGGATTTGCTTTGAGGTATAGTCGAGTTACTATCGGGGACGCATTTCAAGTTTCCCTTTTGCAAGTGCATACTACGTACTTACATACACTACAACCGTAGATACGTAAACCTTTAGCAGTTAATCGAGCGTGTAAAGCCATTCTCACATCTCTTTTATAAAATGCTTGCTAGTATGTATTTTATTGGCATTTACACGCCTGATCTACTCGTCCTTTTGAGGCAATATATTTGGAATTATAACGTATAGAACGACAGTAAATGCAGTGAGGAACGTGTAAGAAATTAGAAGTTGGAGGTTTCGGGTTCCCTTCGAGGCGCACCGAGTCAGACCGTACCTGGGGAATTCCTCGGCGGTTATTTTAACAAATGTCCGAAGTTAAATCTAAATTTGAAAACCGATTAAGAAATAAAGCGGAGTAGAGGCAACATTAGAGTTTTACGACGTCTACCGCGCGACATTACATAAATTGCGATAAATATTCTAAAACCCAGTCACGTGACAACAATTGCGGATCGCGCCAGTGAAACTTTTCCTATTTAACATTTACAATCCGGCACCATCGAGCGGATCTGGCACATTTTATTAGCGCCGCGAGGAAAATAAACCCGCCAACGGAATGGCGCATTTTGTAAAACGATAATGGTCCTACATGTACGTTAATATATACTTTCACACGAGTATATCTTTGGGTATAAAAGTATTACGTACGAATGTATTTGTGTTTGTACATATCGTATGTGTATACGAAAATCGGTTGCGGCGATATAAAAGCACGCAAATGGACCATTTTTATAAATTAACCTTGGAAGCGGACGTTTATCTACGCCCCTTCTACCTCTTGCTTTCTTTAGGTATACACATATTTTTCTACCCTATCAAGGGCTATTTCGTATGGGTGAAAATTATGATTGTGGTAGCGGATACGAAACACGCGATAACAAACTTTTAACAATCACGTGTGAATACAGTGGTGGCCAGTAATGTAAGACTAGTTTAATAGTAAACAAGAATTTATGTAAAAAGTAATGGATATCTTAAAAAACAATATAATTTATTTCTTGTTTTTGACATCGGCAATAACAATTCAGTTTGGAAAAACGGTGAAGCAATAAAGAACTTAGAGAGGAAACATAGAGAACGCGTGGAAATAGATTAATTAGATGGTCTTTACTGATAAAAACCCTTCTAGGCATGGCTTCAACCGATTAACAACTGAATGTAATACCTGTGCTACGAGGGAATATTAATTACATCTATCTATTCATGAAAAGAACGCGCTGCTATGGCTGTTATTTACCATGAAATTGTTGCAACTTTCGGGAGACTCGTTCCTTCACGGGAAGACCTGAGCAAAGCCGTAAACGTTGCACTTCTGATCGTGATGATATATTTATTGTCAGCACTGTGCTTCGAAATCGGTTTACCACTACAATTGAAGTGCATAACCGTCTTCATGAGATAAGTTTAGTTGATGTTAATGAGCGCACGATTAAAATAAGACTTAGTGAACAACAACTGAAAGCTAGAAAACCGGCCCGATGTCCACAATTGCTCCGACGGCACCGAGTCTCTTGTCTTCGGTTTGCTCAAAATCATTCTGTTTGGGATATTGAACAATGGAAGTAAGTTCTCTTCACATATGAGTCAAGGATCTCCAGATGGAAGAGAGCGAGTATATCGACGATCGGGAGAGCGATTTGTAGTGTGCAACATTATACAGACAGTGAGTTTCACTGGAGGGTCTGTTATGGTTTGGGGTGGTATTTGTTACGATGCACGTACAGAGTTAGTTATTGTGGATAGTGGCAGTTTAACGAGTGACAGATACTCGGAAGAAATCATACTAGAGCATGTGTTACCAATTGCACCTTATATTGGGGGATGGTTTTATTGTGATGCATAATAATGCTCGACCACACGTAGCTATATGCGTTACTAAATATCTCAATAAATCTGCGCAAATCCCAGATTTCAATCCTATAGAACATGTTTGGGATAAACTAAAAAGGAGGGTGAGGGCTCGAATGCCTGCACCTCAATCCTCGGCTTAAAGTTGCCTTACGACAAGAGTTGGACCACATACCTCAGAATGAGATTCAAAATCTTATTAACGGACTTCCAAGGCGCTTAAGTGAAGCTATAAGAGCAAGAGGTGGCAACACACACTACTGAAACAGTTTTAGCTACTAATCCTTAAGTATATACAGAGAAATCCTATTATCAGTACGGTATACTTTACTACACATGATCAAATAATATAAAGTAAATGCGTTTTTTTCCATATGTGTTTAATTAAGTAGATTTTACTTATTTCTACATTTAATAAAGAAGACTATTAAAAATATATTCGATATTTATAATTTTACAAACTGGGCGGTTAATTATGCCGGTGAGTGTGTATATGGTGAACATTTTCCGCCATGGGTTCAAATAAAATTCGAGTCAAATCAGTTGAAATGCGGAGAATCCATTCTAGATGACCCGAAAAGTGGGCAACTTGTGGAGGCAAAGACCAAAGAGAACATTAAAAAAGTGATCGAATAATTAAAGTTTCGGTTGATCTCAAATGAAATAGGAATATGCGATTCGTTCTGACAAATTTCATTGAGGGCTTAGGGATGAATAAGGTATCAGCGCTGTGGATTTCGACAATCCTGGCTCCTGACCAAAACTTGTGGAACCAAGAAATTTGGAAGAAAACTTGACGGTTAGCCAAGACCTCTTTTTTACAAAATTGTAAAAGGAAATCAAATACGTGTGTTCCACTAGGATCCTCTAACAAAACAGGATCCAATGTAATCGATGCAGAAAGGATTTACACCATCCAAAAAAGCAAAGACGCGGGAACGCGGGTGGTGAGAGCATTCTTTAATTTGAGTATATGAAGATCATTATAAAAAATTTAAATAGTTGCTATACGCGGAAAAGAATGCAGAATGTTTGGGATCGTTGTTCTAAGTACTTTGCCAGTGACTGACAAGTTATCATCAGCGTAAGGCTCCATTACATCCTTCAAAATGCTTTTGTCTAAATGCTGGTGCATCATGCCTGCCGATTATCCAGTTCCGATAGGCCAATTCAGTGCCACGACACATCCCCTCAAATAATAATATTTTCCGCAATCTTGTTTGTCCGTTTTTAACGCACAGCCGCAAGTTTTTCGAACGCGGTACACATACAATATACTTCCGTCAGAACCTATCAAATAAAATTTAAGTTAGTCACTCCACAATACGTTCTGTGAAAATTGTATTGGTTTATGAAGTTTAGTAGATAAAACGCCTTATTTCTATCGCTACCAGTGCTGTCATAACATATAACATTTCAACATGGTGTTAAAAAAGAATGAGGCAAAGTAAGTTACAGAAGTTGGTTATAGAAAAGAAGGAACACAGACGCCGAGGTTGGTTAAAGGGAGACCCTTTGTTATTGATTAGACTTATTACTTACTTGAAGCATTTGTCATCTTGGTGTGATATTATCTATTAAATCGCACAACACGAATCTTTTAGGCGCCTCCACCAAAATGCAACGTCCCCTGTCTTGATGCGTGAGGACCGGCAGTTAACTAAGCTAACAACTTTTACGATCAACCCCAAACTATTTTTGCAGTGTGTCTCGTGTTGTATATGCATCAACAAAAATGTGCTACAGAAGCCAGTAGTAATTATAAAAATGTGTATTCCGCCGCTAGTTTTTATTTTACTCCTGCTGGCGTATATCATATTTTACTGGAGCGAACATACTGAAATCAAGTGTCCAATTTTTTATGGCTACCAGTGAAACTTAATATTCGTAATTTATTCTGTCACTTGCAGTAACGGACACGCAGTTTATTTTAAAATAGAGGAGGCGTAAAAACAGTGTGCAACGTAGTAATAAATATACACATACAGCGCAAACCGTATTTGAAATGACCGCAGAAAATAAATATTCTACTTGAAATGAAAAAGCATTTAATAAAATGTGAGATAAAAGAATGTCAGTTACAATATACAGAGTGCAGCAACAGTACGTCCGTCTTTTATTACTCCGTCTGTATGCTAGATAGAAATTAGATATTTTGGAGATGGAATATAATACTAATTGTGCACCTTCTAGTAGATACACTCCACGCCGGCACAATCGGCGAGTATGTTATAGTACCTTATTTTTTTGAAAATATTTGAAATGGACCTATGTTCTTGGAGCTCTTACATAATGAACTACCCCTCCTGAAATCCGGGAAGAAATCCCAACAAGCACCAAAGTAACTGAAACCGAGACTCAAACCAATTTGGAGTAGCTTAGACGCAATCGCGACTATAAATATTACTTTTTTGTATAAATTACTTTAATTAACAAATTTCAAGTTTCCGAAACTTAGTTTCTACCACAATTTGTTACTTTGTAGTAAGATAACTTTAAAGTCAATTCACTGGTATTGGCGAC
>JARFOC010000675.1:78866-91402 GCA_031763485.1 Osmoderma eremita | reverse complement strand
ACTTAGTTGCCGAAATACGTATCCAGGAGTTCTTCACTCATCGAGGTGGTAAGGGTATTTTTTATTTTTTAATAAAGAAGAAAGAAGAACCACCAGCAAAAATACGAGAAAGGTTAGCACCGTCCTCATATTTTTGCTGGTGGTTACTACAACAGCTTTGTTTTTATTCAGCAACAGCTTTTAATGTAAGGGAAAGCCCTTTCTGAAACGTGGGGTCTCATCACATACAAAGATAACTCCTTTAGAAAAATCCTTCCGCATTTTTGAGGATTGTTGATGTTTGCATCATTGTACAGAATTTGACTGTTAATTCCTGCGATGTTTATGTGCTGAAAGAATATAACCATCGGCCACCTTCGTGTTCTTCTTGACACCGAATATGTACCACACATCTTATCTACTGTGTCGACTCTTCCTTTGTGACAATTATAATCCAAAATTATATTCAGTTTTCTTGTTTCAGGATCTACTACAGAATTAGTATGCATGGTTGATAACAAAATCACTGCTTCATTTTTTTAGGGATATACGACACTACAGTATACTCTTTTTAAAATCCGAAAAGCGACGATCCAACTTCTATTTCTTTATGGGGTTTGAACTCCAACGGCAGCTCCCTTTTATTTTTCTTTAGTGTGCCAATTTTGTCTTTCAAAAGTTCGTTAGCCAACGGATAACTTGTGTACCAATTGTCACATGTTAAGTTTCGGTTTTTACCTTTCCAGTCTTGCAGTAAACGATTGACAATATCAGCTGGTTTATTTGGTTTGCTGTACGGTCCTTGTGGCTGAATACCACAATATACCGCTAAATCTGCAACATAAAATGTCTACGCATCACATAATACAAATACTTTTAAACCATATTTTGCAGGCTTACTAGGGATATATTGCAGAAAGCTGCATCTACCTCTGAAAGGTACTAACATTTCGTCTATTGTAACCTCTTCTCCCAAACAGTAGTTGTTGCTGCAGTTATCTACTAAACGATCCACTGTAACTCGAATAGCAGCAAGCTTATCGATTGCCTTGCGATCTATTCTACAATTTTTGTCGTCAAACCTTATAACAGAAAGCAAAAATAAAAACCAATCGTAACTCATGCAAGTTCTAAATATTTCTGAGCCTGTTCCATCTTGAGTTCACATTTCCAGAAAATGTGTGTAGTTTTGTTTCTTACTTCCTGCCAATAAATGCCATAAATCATGTGTTTGTTGTGTCTTTAGCCCCTCTCGACCGGTCATAGTTTATTCGCATCTTTGCAATTTGTAAGTTTGTGCACTCAACTATAGTGTCAATGATGTAGTCACAAAATTTTTTTTCGAATGCACTTCTTTCATTGGTAACATCTCTTGCACGTTGCCTTGGCCCAGGAAGAATTTTTACAATATTTTTACTAGAAGTTTTGCCGAATTTTCTAACCACTGGGTTTTTATACCAGTTTTATTTTATTTTATCTTCCCCTATGAAGTATTCGTCTTTATGGCTTTCTGATTTTTCACTACGATTACCATCGCTCACTTCGTTAAACCCATAGACTCTTTATCATTTAATTCTGTTTCCGATTCAGTGTCATGATCGCTTTCTTCTATAATTTCTTCTTCTGAAGAAGAAGTTGAGGGAGAGTTGGACCTACCCAACTCTCCCTCAACTTCTTCTTCAGATTCCTCTTCGAATAACGCCTGAGCCAAAGGATCAAGTTCATTTTGTGTGAGTCCGTTTCACATATTTGTATAAAAATGTAAAATAACAGATAAATTTTATTCACAAAAGACAAATGTACTTTTTATTTCACGTAAAATACCCCTTTTGTAGGTAAATAAATAGGTTAACACTAGTTGAATTTACTTACATAACTATGGGCGTAGTGCACTGTTCGGAAATCACCTTCTATATTTTATTGCTGACTTCAACTATTCAAACAGCAAACAACTTGCGACTGTTCTAAACTCTGGTTGACATTATAGTGATAGGTTATGTCGAGCGGCGCAAGCGCTGAAAGTATTTTTAAGAAATAGCGACCAATTAAACAAGTGTAGTGTACTGTGTACATCGTAGCCCGTACTTAAAGCTAAATTACGATTTTCATAAGTTGGATGTACTTTTATATACGAAGAGACGTTAATAAATGTTAAATGCAAACCTGCAAATTTGTGTTACTAAATAACAGGGCTTCCATTTTTTAATACCTATTGCATTTTCAAGAAACTCCCGTACATATTCATTCGCTTGGGAGTTTTAAAATAATCCTATAATTTTAAGTTTTAACTTTAAAGAAATGCAGGATCCAATGAGGCATTTCGGTCCTCTACTCACCGGTACCGTCAGACACAAACGGAATATGTAAATAATAACGCATGCAAATGTCCCTGGCGAGATCAAAGAAATAAGGTTTCTAACGGAAAAGGGAGTTCTGTATACGCTGGACGTGCCTCAATTTATACATAGCGTTGTATGTATGATGTGCCTGTGTCCGTACATAAGAAATTTTGTAATCAAAAATTAAGCAACACAACAGGGGAATGAACAACATGAAATAGGTTAACACAATTTCAGGAATTCCACGAAAAGTGCGATAAGATGATAGAATTTAAAATAAATATTACGTTAAAATGAATATTACGTTGACGAAATCAGTATGAGTACCACTTCAATAGGATCAGATCTTATTCAATAAGGTGTAACTAAAATTACAAAAAAGAACAGGAGAAAACATAGAAATAAATCTTGTAATCATAAATTGATTTTATCAAACCGTAGCAAATTTTTTTAAGCCAACGTAAGTCACAACCCAAGTTAAAGCCATGATGGTAAGATGCCTAATTGTTAGCCCATTAAGAAGCATACCTATGAAGTATCTGCATCTATGGTAAAACAAGCTGGAAAACTTATTTGATATCGAATGTGGAGCTTGTATAATATAAAACCTTTCGTTGAACTAAACCAGAAAATGCACTCACAACCTGAATGAATGAATGACTCTATGCAGATACATACGTATTTCGGCAACTAAGTTGGCATTAGAAACCACAGAGGAAAAAGTGTTAGACTTAGTACCTTTGGTTGAGGTAAAACCTTACAAATCTTACTATTTCAAACCGCTGCAACCTATTATCGGGTAAATAAAACAACTTCTCTGTCTGTGTGTTTCCTTTTTATGTCTAATCTACTCAACCGATTTCGATTAAACTTGGGGGATATCATCAGAATGGCCCAAGTTGGGAAAGTTTAAGTCATTTGAAAATCTTTATACAGCCTGACGCATTAGTGTGGCAAAGGTCGATATATCCGTTATCATATAAGATATCGAAAAAAGTTATTCACAAAAACTGTAGTCGCTGTTAAATTTAGCATTTTAAAATTATTTTCATATATACAGGTTTTCCATGTCATCAGGGTGAATCAGACATACGTTTTATTAAATGGAACACCCTATACATTATTTTAGATTTAGATTAAGCTCATGCCTCACACCCCCAATATACAATTTCATTGCATTATACAGCGTGTTTCAGAAGTTATGGTCGATTTTATATGGAAATCACTGTAGGTTCAAAGTCTGTATGCTGCAATTTTTCAAAATTCTCAAAACTGAATACAGGGCGAGTCAAAACTCAAATACATTAATTTCTCAATTATTTCAAATAGATCAGACTTATATCATAAAAAGAAAAAATAGTTTAGTTACTTTCATATTCATTAAGCACTCTGTATACCTAAAATCATTAATTTCTAAAATATTTTCAAGTATTTTTAAAAAGTGAGATTATTTGAAATTATTTTAATGTAACAAGTTTGTCATGGGACTTAGAAATTAATGATTTAGATGATTGCTTAATAAAAATGAATGTAACTAAACTATTCTTTCCGTTTATTATGTAAAACAGGCTGATCAATTTAAAATAATTGAGAAATGAATGTATTTGAGTTTTCACTCGCCCTAAATTCAGTTTTTGACGATTTTGGAAAAATGTCACTTTGCAATAAAATCGGACCAATATCAAAAATCTATGATTGTAAATGCAAAATTGCAGAGTGCGTTGTTGCAGGGTACAAGACCTCGAACCTACAGTGATTTGCATATAAAATTGACCATAACATCTGAACCACGCTGCATAATTCAATGATATTGTATATTGTGGTGTGAGGCATGAACTTAACCTAAATCTGAAATAATATACAGGCTGTTCCATTTAAGAAAACGTATTAATCATACATTTTTGGCTGATTACCTTCTTCTGTCAAAAACTTTATCACGCTTCTATGCTCTAGTTTATCAATAATTTTCGGGCGTCCACAACTGCATAAAAACTACAGAAATATTTGATTTACACAATTTGATAGATATTCGTTAAAAAGTTGCAGCAACTTTACAGTAAGCAATTTCCATAACAGCGCCTTCTTTTCATGACCAGATAGGTTTCATTTTCATATCCTCTCGTTCTAAGTGCCTTCTTCATTCATCGCGATCACTTCAAGAAACATATAATTACTTACACAAATGTGATCAATAATAAAGTTTAAAGTGTGGTTTTAAAAGCTGGGAGAATAGTTGACCAGGACGCTATTTTGGCGTGTTAATAAATACTTGGCCCGTATGGCGTATTAAAAATGCAATATCCTTTGGTTTTAGCTCTCAAATAATGCATGTTTGTACCATATGTGTTTGTGTTCTAGTATCATTCCCCTCTTTGTATATTCCAAAAAAAGGAAACGATTTTTACGCTTATTAGCCATTCAAGTGATAAACATCCGAATCCATTCCTATAACTCCCTACACCCCAAAACGGAATAAAAGAAATTCGGAATATAATCGAAAAAAGAATCGTGCTTTGAATACGAAATTTCGATGCTGGATAACTACTCGCCTGCAGTATGCGCAAACACACGATCGAAAGCATCCCAAAGTCGGATCATTAAGTGCATTTTCGCATTTCACCCTCCGATATCGGTTGGCGGGAAGGGGGACACACCACGGAGAGAGTTGTTCGCGTTCGTGCCTTTTTTCGGTCGTCCGGATCCGTGCGTCCCGTGTATACTTGATTTCGCAATTTAGAGAACGCGCAATTTATCAATGCAAAGGAATCCGCAGATCGAATTACACCCACGTCCGTGCGTCTCCATTCTGCGTATAGCAGCAGCCGGTTCCCTTTTCTCCCCCATTTCTCCTCGCCCTTCCATTTTCTCGCTCCCCTCGTCTTATCCGCAGCGGTTCCGGGGCCCGGAGAAATGCGAAAAACAATAAAACAATTTTAAATTTGAGTCACGTTAACAGAATATGCTCCGCGACCATAAATCATGGGGATCTTTAGGGCGCCCTTCTTCTTATGCTCCTGGCTTCACTCCCGATGGCCTCCCGCGTCTCCCGGTCGGACTGGGCTGATGCGTAACTTGCATAAGTTTCTCTGGTTGCTGCAATATGCCACTACCCTACCTCAGGGAACGTACCTACAGTCCACGGACGAAATTTTAAGCATTGTGGGACTTCAAATATATGCAAGTATTTATATTCATAAAATAAGAGAACTCGTCCTTAGAAGACAATAGAAATATATAAATCTGTCTTTTGTTAACAATGATCGTGTCAAACCAGTTTCTAATTTAGTATAAGTGATGAAAATATAAACATTTTCAAAGGGATGCATTTTCAGCATTAGTGAAGTACAGAAATATAGGAACAAAGTTAGAAAAAAATATGAAAGGATTGCTAAGACTATAAAATAATAATTTGCTCAACAAATGAAGGCCTAGGACTAATCAGATAATAATATTAGCAATTTTCTAGAAGTGCTCTACGAACTACATTTACTCCATTTTCGTCTATTCCCTACCATCTCCTTTCAATTTTCTATTTTCATTTTTTTTTAGATCTTCATCCACTTTATTCATCCATCTCTCTCTTGGTCTTGCGTTTCTCCTTTGCTCAATTGGTTTTCTGGTAAGCGCTAATTTTGGTAACTTTTCTCTGCTTAGTCTTTCTACATGCCTCAGGAATCTTATTCTTTAGGCTTTGGCAAACGCTACGATATTGGGTCTTTCATAACCTCCTTCTACTTCTAGATTTGTGTGTCTTCTCCATCCTTCCTCGGTTCTTACTCCTCCATATATAGCACGCAGCATTTTTCTTTCCCATCATTTTATCTGCTCCTCTTCCACCTTATTCAGGACCCCCGTCTCACAGGCATATGTGGTGGTAGGTCTTATGACTGTTTTATAGGTTCGCTCTTTCGTTTTCTTTGATACATATTTTGATTTCATGAGATCCTTCAGGCTTCCGTATTTCTGGTTTCCTTTTGCAATTCTTGCTTGGATTTCTTGTTCTTCACGCCCATTTTCTTCAATATTAACTCCCAAGTAGACAAATTTACTTACTCTCTCAAAAATATGTTTTTTGTTGTTTTTGCGCTCACCACCAGGTTATCTTCTCCTCCCAAGGGTTTTTTCTGTTTTCCCGTCACCGTATATTTCGTTTTATTTTACTCTATTTCCAGATCAAATTTCTGTCCTCCTGTTCAAGTGTCCTTGCAATTTTCCTTAGTTCATTTTATGATTTTGTGATTATTGTTAGGTCATCTGCAAAGGCCATAACCTGCTGTTCATTATTAAATATGGTTCCTGTGGTCTTTATTTCGCTATTCCATATTATTATTTCTAATGTCATGTTGACGAGTGTCGTTGATAGAGGATCCCCTTTTCTCAACCCTCTTCTTACTTCAAATTCTCTTGATTTGCCTCCATTCCGTGATATACAATACCAGGAATAAAATTATTTGTATTGTCCAGAGTCATTTTCACTAATCTTATTCATTTTCTTGGGATATTTAGTTGTAGCACTGCTTTAAACATTTCGCTTCTATTTATTTTGTCATACGCTTATTTGAAATCTATGTACAATGTATGCAGTTCAGTCTTGTACTCATAACTAATAGTTTGAATTTCTTTTAGTGTGAATATTAGATCTGTCGTAGTCCTATTACTTCTAAAGCCCGTTTGACTATTCTCGGCGTACGCATGCTAAGACTATATCTTTCTATAAACAAAGCGCATAAAATAAAAAACGGAGCTCCAAAGTGCGTTACATTAAAAAATACGAAAATGTGTTGTTTGACCCATGGTTAATAGCCATGCAAACTTGGTTGTCTGACTTTGCCTTGCTAATAATAATAATCATATCTACAGGTTACGTCACCACAATCCGGAACAATTCAACAATTTCTTTAAACAAAATTCTATTTACAAAAAACCCTTTTACGTGCCACTTGGGGAATCCCTAAAGAGTAGAATTATTCACTGCGTCCTTCATTAGCTTCAATGATACTTTCTCGCCCTCAAGCGTCTACATGTACACTGTAACGCATCTAAAGACAGACAAAATCATGAATGTTTGTAGTTACGTCAGATTTTTTTATAACAAATTCATTTTGATTCAATTACACCAACCGTGGATTGAAACGAATTGTACGAAATGACGGTTGTCAAATTTTTTGAGGTTATTAACAAAGCTTTCATGAAATGTATATTATATAACTTTATTTGTAAATACTTATAGAATGGGAATGAATAGGCTGAGCTTATCAAATATGTTTTTTTTAATTAAAATAATGTATCGCACCAACAGTATACTTCTTATATACAAAAACCATCTATTTTAAAATCAAAATAAGTAGAAAATATTGAAGCAAAGAACATGAAACTGTTTCGGAAATAGAATGTGTCTATTGCACAGTCTAATGTAGGTTACCAATGATAAACTAAACTACATTAAAGTCAATACGAAATTTTAATTTTATTTCTATAACAAAGTAAATGTAAAAATATATGTAGATACGTACTGACAAACATACTTTTTATATAACATATGCAAAACATAATATAAAGTAAATTAATTTAAAAGATGTCAATATTGAAAGAATAAAACACAGTACAATTAAAAAATATTTAATCCGTGTCTTCACTCTCGTCTTCTGACCCACAATTGACCGTTACGACAAATCCTTTAACATTTGCTTAACGTTCGTACCAATCTTCAATTATTTTTTCTGTATGGTTTATACAATTTTTCCCAGATGTCTGGTGTACAGCTGTCCAAACTTTCTTGCCACTTATCCAAACCTTGTCTATCGCCATATCCAACTCGACCGATATAACTATTATAGTAACCTTTAGCATGTGCCTATATCAATTCAGGCGCATTGAAATCACAGCGATATGGAGGAATTCGTAAAACCTCACGTCCATATCCTCTAAGTAACTCATCAATAATATAAAGCTTCTCTTTTTTATTTCTCTTAGTAATTTCCCTCTTATTCATAGTATTTTCTTGGGAAATGTTATTATTATTTAACCACGCAATGATGTTTCCTTTGGACCAACTTTGGTTTGGTGACTTCTCAAGTAAAACGCTATGATGCCCATTGCAGACAGCACTCATAGAAATACCCAAAGCATCTACAACTCTCTACAATTTGTATGTAAGCATTGATTCAATGCTAAACAATTATAATGGACCTCATGCACTGCATTAACAGATATTAAAGAGCTTCCATTTCGCTTTTCTTTCTCATCAAACGACAAACCAAGTCTTTACAACAAGAACTAAGTCGGTTACCGGGCATCTTGAATTGTATCTTACAAAAAGTACTTTAAGAATTTGTATTCTTCTTTTATACTTAAAAACTTACCACAACCTAAACGAATTACTTCACTATGATTATGAAAATAGGCACAAGAAATACCAGAATTCAATAAAAATAAGCGTTGAAAACTAAAGAAAGCCCAAATACGGAGTAGAAAAAATATGTCAAATGCCAAGGGAGCAATATTCT
Organism: Osmoderma eremita; assembly: GCA_031763485.1. NCBI lineage: Eukaryota > Metazoa > Arthropoda > Insecta > Coleoptera > Scarabaeidae > Osmoderma > Osmoderma eremita. Next base: position 82,578 of record JARFOC010000675.1, on the reverse strand, counting down.
CTGTCTAACATGTATTAGGTTGCATACACTGCTGTGAACATTATGAAAGCTCTTATCTACGCATACTCAATCATATTCTATCTCACTTGAACTAGTTCCTTGATACTTAATAATATATGGGCGTGTATCTTAACTAGCTAAGACATATGTTATATACTTTTATCTCTCTTGCGTTTACGTTCTCTTCTGTTTTTTGCATATTACGCTTGTCTTCACTTTATCGATCGGTTAATGATGTAACTACAAACATTGGTGAATTTTTCTATATATGAGCGAATGCTGCCCTAACAAAAGTTCTTAATGATGTCATATTGGAATACGGGGACTTGGTGTTGGTTAAACTACGCTGCATACATTAGTAGTCCAAAGGATTGAAGACTGGGTTGTTAAGATGATGACCCTGCCAGCCTCGGGTTGCCTCTATCGTGTATTCATTATCTAAGATATGTATCTGAGGTCACTTTCGGCAATTCGGGTGATTGTTGGATTACTTATACTCACAGTCGATGCCCGATGATTGCCTAGGGTCCTTCAAAATCATCCCTCGAAACTCTTTCGACGTCTCACGGTCCCACAGTCAGTTTTTTCGAGTGACTCGTTCTCGCCAGCATACTGAAACCTAGCCTGAACTGTTCTGAAGGCATTTTGCCACAACGTCATAAGCAATTGATTTCACGTATCAGAGGAATCAAATTACTTCCGTTGCTGAACGCTCAGCGCGAAGACATTCGACAACAGCGGTTATGTGATTATACTTTGCACGTGGTTTCAACATCCAGTTTGAAGTTACGGATGTTTACTAGAAGCATTACCTAAGCTTTCACGAAGATCAACACCGAGCTTTGGCGGACGAACAATATGGAAACTTAAATCGATATTTACAACGTGTCCAAGAAACAAACGCCAAGAATTTTTCTTATTGGTTCTAGAGAAAAAATAGATACAAGATAAAAGTTTCTAGTTCTTTAGAAACATATTATATTGTGTTCCAAATTATTTTAATATATTTGGTTTATGTGGAATTCCCGGATTAACATAACTATCTTATATCTTGTTACCATACACGATGTGCTCTTATCAATTGTTTCCACAGCTTACTACGTAACAGTTCAGTTATTAAACTGGTAAAGTGTATGTAATTTTTTTATTTGTAAAAAACTTATCTCAGGTGTTATATAGTTGGAATCATCAGTTGCCGTGCATTTTGTCCAAAAACAAACGAAAGATCTCCACACACATAAGATAATCGACTAAGAAAATAAAAAGGACCTTGTTTATTTCTATAGTAAGATTGATTACCATTTTCTTGTTCTTTACAGAAACCACAATAATATATAAAAACATTAAAATGCGTCAGGTAAGAAGTGCATTTTAAAATAAATGGAAAAAACTATGACCGCCAAAATTTTATTTTTGTTTAAGCATTTTAAATTAGTCAGCAACCAAATTCATTATAGTAATAGATTAATCTCTAATTAAATAATAAAACTATAGAACATCATCAAATATTTTGTACATTGTCTGTATATCTTCCTCCTTCCCCCGGTCATCAATCCATTTCCTGACAAAAACTTATGAATGCAATCTCGGGTACGTACGCCGTTGCTTGCGCAGCGCTGTCAAAACGAATTCGCAAACTAAGCAACAGAAGGGCGGGAGCCGACACTTCGTAGGAAGGTTAAGGTATTAAGGGTAATGAAGCGTAAAGGAGGCTTTAAATGAAATTTTCGCAGGTTCTAATTGACTCGAAATATGAACTTTAAAAAGAGCGCGCGTCTTTTTTGGCCCCAACACTGCACTCTAGTCATAATCCCAAACATTAAGACGCTATTAGTTAGTTACCCCGCCGAAAAAGGTGCATGGATTAAAAGTGTTTATTTTTATCGAGCGATTCAATGAATTAATTATAACGCTGGGGGTATGAATTTGTACAGTCTAATTGATTTGCCTTTGGATAAACACAATCAAAGGAAAAATGTATCATCACGAAATATGTGATCCATATCTGAGAAGATATTTGAATTTGTAAGTAGATGTGTGGTAAGTAAGAAAGTAACCTTGTTATAGTTTTCGAATCTGATGTTATAAGAAGGTACAAAGAAGTATTTTTCTTCATTGATAGACTTTAGAGATATTTGTTGAAACTCCATTATAACTTTAAGAAAAAAATTGAAGATGTAAGTTTCAATTATTTATTTGTATGCCACTACAAATTTATTTCATCATACTATGGCTTCATCAGGTGGATGAAATATGAATGTTTTAGCGTATAAGCTAAAAATATATATATGCCCAGGTAGTCGAGCGGGGGAGAGTTGTGGTTTACAATTTTAAATTTAGTGGGAGAGACTTTAAATCCAGTTGATCATTTAGAACTAATCCTAACATATGATAGCTGCTAATTTCTAAATCTTCTAGCAAATCAAGTTTTTTTTACTTTTTTCTGCAATGTGTAAAACTTTAAAATTTTGGTTGAACTTATGGTTTCATTCTATACAATGGTTTGCAAAAGTGGAATCCGTTTTTTGTCTCTATAGCTTCTTTTGTGTTCCTTCATCCTGATGTCGATGGTTCTCCCTGTTTGGCCTGTGTATACTTTTCCACAATCTTCACAAGCTAACTTATACACTCCAGAACAGACAAAAGGTCATACTCTGGAGTGTATAAGTTAGGTTATTAATCTTGCTGATAGTAGAATTGATTTAAATGTTGTTTCTTTAATTTCAAGCAATTTTTCAATAACATAGTATATCTGAACTTTTTTTATTTTCTCTTAAAGCAAATTTCCATCAGAATACCACAATTTGGACAATATAAAATATTCCTTTGAATATGTGTTAAATGAAGATACAGGTCTTCAGATTCCTTATTTGAATTGCTCATGGTAAGAACTGAAGACCAACTACAAACAAATAGCAATAGAAACAAGGAATATAGACTCAGAAAAGATAACATCCCTAAAAGAATTGTCGAAAGGGATGCAAACTATAATAGAAGAGAATCAAAAGAACATAAAAATCCGAAGAAACTACAACTGCCCATGGATAGATGAAAATATTATAACACAAATAAACAAAAGAAATAGGCTCCACAAAAAGCAAAAGCAGCACCCACAAAATAACAGTTATAGGATTGAAAATAAAAATCAGAAACAATACACTAACAGTCTAATGAAAGAGACAAAAAAACAGTATTTCCAAAGACAAATTAAGAAACATCATGCAGATCCAAGCAAAATATGGAGAATAATAAAGGAACAAATAAACACAAAGAATGACAAGAAAAGATGGAACAACCATAACAGCCCAAAGAGATAACAAATAAACTCAATAAGTATTTTACCACAATTGCAAAAAAATTAGCGCAGAAGCAAATAGAAAATCACAACAAAGTACCACGGACTACCACTAGAAGAAAAATAATACCACAAATCACATTTCAAGACACCACAGAAGAGGAAATCGTAAAAATTATAAAAAATACAAAAGACCACTATGCCACACACTATTCACTGCAAAAGTCAGCCACCTTATAAGCATTTGGGGAAATACAACAACAAAAAATACATCCAAAATACAGCAACAACAAAACAAAATACTAAAAATAATACACAAATTAGATTATAGAACTCCAAGAACAAAAGTTTATGAAAAAGCAAAAGAACTAAACATACAAGGAATAATAAACCTAAATAACATATTACTTTTACATA
>JARFOC010000675.1:35190-47002 GCA_031763485.1 Osmoderma eremita | reverse complement strand
TTGTTTCAACTTTTAGTCAGTCGATGAACCAGTTTGATCTTCAGATGATGACGAATCTGTTACACGAATAATAAATTTTTCAGTTATCTTGCAAATTATCCACTATCCACATTTCCTCTTCAATATTTTTTACGTTTGATGTAATTTTGCAAATTATCAACTGTTACATGCTCCATAATTCCTCCATATCATTTACCGAAAATGTGGTACTATTCATTTTTACACTATTTTTAACTTGTGCCCATACCATTCCCGTGGGATTTAACTCGCAGTGGTAAGGTGGTAATCGATGAACTTCATGACCTTTTTCTTTTGCAAGTTCGTCAATCCTGCTTTTCTCATACTGCGGTTTAATTTGTGAAACGCAAAACAGCAAGTCCCTTTTTAGCATATCGTCAGTGGTTGGTATTTGTTTCTCACGGAGCCAATCAATGGTATTGCTTTTTCTCCATGCAGCCGTTGGAATTTTTTCTAATTATCTACAGTGATAGGAAGCATTATCAAGAACAATCATGCACATCATTAAATACAGAACTAAGATACATACATATATACATTTGATTTGGGAACACATTAATGTATCTTTTTCTAATAAGTAATCGTTGAAAGCTTCTTAAATTTGTAATTTGCCTAATATTTGAAGTAATTGAATTATAGAGATTTGTTCTCATGTGAGGTGTACATCTCTCTAGGTGTTCAGATGTATGGGTACACTTAATAAATCGTTACATTTGGTATTGACTGATGAAAGTCTTTATTATTAAAAAAAAATATATTTCAATGCATTTTAGGTACGTTACCGTTTCTAATATAAATATGCTGGGCAATGTTAAAAGTTTAAGTCTTGACGGCAAGACACCCTTCCTATGGCACCAACTAATTGCAGTTTCTGTAGTACGAAATCGGGATTTGCCGAAAGTAGATGCACCGCAAAAGATAGTCTATGCCATTTTCGATTGAAAATTCGCATAGTAATGTGAAAGTACTGTATGTCCTGACGTACAACGTCGCTTGATCCATAAATAGTGAAACATAAAGTTTTTAAAGAAAGTTTTAAGCATACTTAGTGAAGGTGACTCCCGAAATTTTCAAGAGAAAATACTTAAAATTTAATCGAGTGAAATTTGTCTTGACTGTTATCTGTTAACAGTTGTAAAATGGATATAGCCGGTCTTAACTAAGTTCGAATAAAGTTTATGTATATTGTTACACCAGATATTAAATTTTGACAATCCTTGGCATTAAAAAAAATCTCTTTCAACCTTAATTTAACGACAGACGTAACGTGAATATATACGTATTTTGACACGGAGGGTATATTACGTAATAATATTGATATTAAATCTATTTCACCTGGTTATTGGCGCTTGTATAATTATTATTTTTTAATTGTAGATTGATATGGAAATGGTAAGATCGACCGAGTACATCGGCCCGTCCGAAAGAAATATGAACGGTCACTGTAATTACCAGAACAACTTGTCGCCGTATTCGCTAAAACAGCACAACCACCAGTTACAACTGCAGCAGCAACAGCAACAGCAGCAACAACAGCAGCAAGGAAGAGGAGCATCCCATCATCAGGACAGAGAGTGGGAGCCTTCCGTCAATGGACGTCCAAAACACAGAGCCTCGTCGGTAGTAGTAGCAGCAGTACCTACCCTAACTCAGTCGACGCCGGACGCGAGACGCGAGAAATCCGAACGCAAGAACACGCGACAGCAACTGCAGCACTCTAGCGAGGCCGCGGCGAATAAAAGCGCCGATAATTTCGGCGCCAGGACCTCCAATAAACACCAGACGTCCACCGGCGCGATGCAACAACAAACGCAACAGCAATCGACGGCATGTCGCCTAACCGAACATGAAAAACTGTTATTGAAAAGTTCGTGTTCGACACCGTCTTCGTGCATTCCCACCGCGAAGAGTTATCAACAACAATCGAAAAGTAAATATTCACCTCACGTGCATAAGACGTCGCAAAAGGCACCGGATAGAGTCAAGGGGGTCGTTGGGGGTTACCAAAGTGCGGCCGGTGTGAGTTACGTCGGCAACGGTCTGACCATACACGAGAGTGGTGTTTTCGGTGTTTACTCCGAAACGAAGTACATGTTCGCCGTGAATGGCTTGCCCAACAACACTGCACAAGCGTCTGCGGCCGCAGCGTTTTTTGCAAGGTAAGTTCTCTCTTGTCTTCGCCGCCGTGCCTGGTATTGTAGTTGTAGTGCTGTGTTGTTAGATACCCTCGTTCACGTTACACGTATCCGTGCAGAAGCCGATCATCGCTTTCCGATTGTTTTGCTCGCAGTCCTCGTGGCGATCATTTATCTTATCGTGTCGTCCCCCGGTGGCGGGAAAAAGTTTCGGTGCAAGTTTTTCTGGCGATCTAATCGATGTTAAATTGAAAGAAACGAATGTTTCTTCAAAAATGATGATAAATGATCTCCTAGAACGTATGCTGTCGAAACTCTCTTTTTGTTCTTAACATTCCCCAAATTAATTTCTGGAACCCGGTAAAGTAAATAATTGGAGAAAAAGAAACTTCTTTCTCACACTGATATTAATATATTTTTTAATGACAGAACAATGGGCTTCATATGTACACATTAACTTGTAGCAGAATCGTTTACTTTAAATATTACAACAGGAAATTATTTGGAGATGTCCGGGCAATAAAGATATACCTATGCCATATTGATCAAAATGCAGTAAAAGCGATAATGTAACTTGGACAAAGCAAGTCACATACAAAATTTTGTCACAATGTTCCAATAGATAGCTTAGATATACTAAGATACCCTTTTTAATAAATTTTCTAATCACTTATCCGCATTCCTATGTAGTTACATAGTTGCTTATACCTTTCTTGTATGTATTCAAGTTTTTGCTAGATGTTTTTTTCTATAAAGAAGAAACAAAAACAATTCTTATAAATTAAAAAATTATTATTTTACAAACTCTACCAATACATGTTCTGTCTGCATACCATAGAATCCCTCGTTTTCTTAAGTTTTTGCACCGCTTTTTAGAAGTACATATATACATGTCATTATTTTTCCGAAGTTTTCTGTCTCTTATTTTTGCTTGTAGCTTTGTTCGCAGTGCAAATCAGCACTTAATTTAGAACTATCCTGGATTTTTCAATGCCCTTGATTTAAAAAAGGACTGTAGTTTGAAATTGATTTTATATTTTGCTCTGCCAACGCCTAAAAGCTGACAGTGTTATCGTCAACTGTGTACAATAATTGTTGCATTATAATAAATATGAGGATGATTCATGTCGTGCTCATGTTTTATCTGTGAACCAGTTCTAAATTCTAAATTTGAGGTGTTGTATCAAGTGAGAGTATGACTTTGTTGTATCAAGAAATATCCGTGTAAATAATAATATGCAAGGGAAATTTTTAAAATAATAATATGTATTGATCTGCTTCTATACTTAAGAATCATATATGCAAGAATTCCCGCAATCTTAAGAAAGCGATAATGCGGATTACCGATGTTGCTCAGGTGCTGATTCAATTTTCAAAGAATTTCGCTTCACGCGCATGTGCGAATTTGAAATCCACATGAATTTTATTGGCTAATCACTAACCGTTTATCAGTGCATTCCTACTACTCTGCGAACAGCGAATTGTACATTTCACGCTGTCAAATGAGATATTCCAAAATACTATCAGTTCACATAAAGACAGTTTGAACGCTGTCACCACAGTTTTAAGCTTCCTAATGAAATATATTTTCTAGTACCAGCTTTGGTGTAGTATGAAATTGGCTGGTATTTAACTTAATCATTTGGAAGGGGATAATCCAGCCATGGTCTCCATGGCTGCAGTCGGTGTGCTTCTTATTGCACCTGTAATGCAGAGGCATGCCAATCTCTGAATTCCTAGGAGTTTGCCTCTGATTTATATTTCGCCACCAAATTAGGCAACCATAGGTGACCATGGGTCTCCACTATATGTGTATGCAACCAGTGTGTTTAAGTCCATATGATTTTCCTATTGTTCGGCGACTCATCATGAGCGCCATTTTACATTTGTTTATCATTCTATCCAAATGCGTATTCCAGATGAGTTTGGAATCTAGGGTTAAACCTAGGTATTTAGTTTCCCGCTTCAGCATTATTTCATTATAGAGCATAAGGGGTTTTAGGGCCCTTAGATTTCTCTTTGTGAAGGAGGTTATTGCCACTTTAGTAGGATTTACCCTAAGGTTTTCATTCGTGCACCACCCTTCCACTGATTTCAGAGCTTTTTGCTTCAGTTCTGATATTATGCTGGCATTCCTACCCAGTGTGAGTATTACCAAGTGAGTATTACCGTGTGAATGTTGCTTCAACGAGCCTACCCTGCAGCATGGTTTCCACCCATTTACATACAGTGGCTTCCACGCCACGGCTGCATGCAGCCCGTGTCATAAAACTGAAGGAGGTGTTGTCAAATGCTCCTTCTATGTCAAGAAACACTGCAAGCGCTATTTCTTGTTGTTGCATTGATGTTTCTATCTTGACCATCAGCTGGTGTAATGAACTTTCACATGATTTCCCTACTTGGTATGCATGCCGATTATTATGTAGTGGCCTCTCTGCATGGGAGGTTTTCCTAATATGCTTCTCAATCAGTTTTTCCATAGTCTTCAGTATGAATGACGACAGGGTTATCGGTCTATACGCCTTTGCCTCAGCGTAGTTATTCCGCCCAGGTTTCGGTATAAAGACCACTCTAGCCCTGTTCCATGCTGATGGTACATAACTCACCGCCAGATTGGCCCTAAATACCCCGCAAAGTTTGGGTGTTATGATGCCCTTGCCTTGGTGTAGTAAGGCGGGAACTTCCTCCATGACCCTCTTTTGGCTCTTCGCAGAGCCTGATTGTAAAGAGTGAGTGGTTTTATTATATTCCACCCAATCTCTTGTTTTCTTCGATCTGTCAAACAGCTTGCGAGTTTTCTGCCTCATCTGATATAACTCGTCGTTCCACCAATTAACCTTCTTGTTTTGTCTCATTTGAGGACAGCTTGTGTGATATGAGGTTACAATACCCTCCCGAAGCAGCTCAGAAGGTATCTCCTTATCAATCTCACTCTTGTATTCTGATATAAAATACAAAATAGGATACGGTGGCTTAAAATAGTAAAAAATAAAAAATTCCCTTACCCCCTCGATGAGTGAAGAACTCCTGGATACGTATAGCAACTAAGTTGCCATCCTCAGCAGAATCTACGAAGGAAGATAATGTTAGACGTCGCACTCTGGGAGATTTGCATCACACAGAACACCACGTATCCTGGAGTTCTTCACTCATCGAGGGGGTAAGGGAATTTTTTAATTTTTTTATTCTTGTATTCTGGTTTGACTTTATTGATGTTGATGCCCAGCTCCTCTTTGCACTTCAGCCGATCAATCTTCCGTGGGTTTCTGTACATCTCCACCGTCTTATCGACACATGCGAGTTCCAGGAAGATGTACCTGTGGTCCGAGTGAGATGGTTCTTCGGACACATACCACTTCTTGACTTCCGTGCTAATGTACAAGAGGCTTCGGGCTATGTCAATCACCTGTTTCCTTCTCTGTGTTACAAACGCTGCTTCGTCGCCTTTATTTAATAGTTTTTAGTAATTACAAAATCTAGTAAAGATTAGTGTTGGTACTGATGCTCCCGCTCGCCATATGGTGTGCGATTGCACCCGCCCCGATTATAATCTGGAGTTGTTGAGCCTCACAGAGTTTTTCCAGATTCACCACCTCAGATGGTGGTGGAGGGTAAGCTGCGTCATATGGGAGATAAGCAGAAGCGAATACTAGCTCCTTGCTAACTCCTATGATAATTCAGTTTTACTGCTGTCAGATCTCTAGAACAGAACTCAAGCATTGTTAGAAACCGTGGATTTCTCTTGACGGAAACCTCTATCTGCCAGTGTGTGTATCATAGATTTCGTTGCCTCAGGCTCCGCCGAGACCCAATACACGTCTCCCAGTTGCCCAGGGTTAGTGTATCAGTGTCCCCTCGATATTAGCCGTTGTTAGCAACCTGGATAAAGAAGCGGAGGGCGCCTTACTATGCTGAAGGTTTATAAATCCATTAAAATGTAAAATAAATCAAAAAATCCCGTATTTTTAACTTTATAGGGGTAAATTTCTATGACAGAAGTGTATTTTAACTTATTTTTAGGGTAACATTATTATATTATACATTATACCTCAAAAATCGTTTTTACACGATATTTGAGGTATAATTACAGATTTCAGAAATAAAATTCCCGAAACTTCTTACAGTGTAAGAAGTTCCATTTCTGTTATGCGGTACTAAAGTGACGCGTTCTTTTTCTTTTCATTTTCTATTTCCTATTTATTTAAATCTGATTCTGCTACGTCTATTATTACCTCTTTACGAACAGAAATATCACATTCGTTTCGAAAACTTATTTCGTCTCTGCGTAGGCTACGTTCCAGGAATGAAATCGTATTTTCCAATCTCGCGCCCCTATATTAAAATAAGGGAATAATTTTCGCGTATTCGACGCTCTCCAACGAAATCGTTTCGCATACAGCAGATATCAAATCTAACGTAATATACCGCAACCGCGAACGTTACCATATTATTTCACGTAACGGGTAGATAGCAGTGCGCGTCGCACCGTCGCGTCGTATCTCCCAAATCGCGGTCGCATTAAATCAAGCCCCGGGAGCATCCAACATGTGTTCGGTTGTGGACGTGTTTGTGTGTATGTGTACCTGTTCCGTACGGATGAAGAAGAGCCAAACTCGTTTTAACGGACGGCACAGTCATTATACGGACGTTTATGTAATGAATTGCAGGAGGAACGTGTAATTTCAAACTGATCAATCACAGCTAATTACCGCAATTGAAATGTTGGGAAACAGCGGCGTCGAGTCGTTGCTTGTTGCTGTTCCTGGTCGGTCTTCTTTCGTACGAAGTCTGTTAGTAATGAAACGTAAGTGTGTGAGTGTTCTCACCTGAACAGTGGACAAAAGAACTTCACTGATAGCTCGCTGTTAGATAACATTGTCTTTATTGTGTTAGTAGATAGTGGTTATTGATATAATGTATGACTGATTAATATCTTGTTTCATTTTAATTTTGGTCTGAATTTTCTTCCTGATTGTTTATTCATAGACTTACTGTATTTGAATATGGATAATTACCATTGACTTACTTCAAAATTCAAAACACCAGAAGTACCAGATGACTTCAATCTATCCCCTTGATACTGCTCAGAATAGTATTTATAGCGAATGCATTGTTAAGAATGCAACGGTTTGCCACTGAGCATCAGCCTTATGCAAATTTAGGTCTACTCAAAATATTACTTCCGTTATTATAATCAATGAATATATATTTATATATACCTAGTGTAATATAATCCACACAATACTTAACAATACTAAAATTTTTCGATACAAATTTCCCCATATAGAAAATCTATAATTTAGATTCTTGTTACCAAGTCCATTCAGAGGGAGTCGGTCTCTGGCTGGAAGCTTTCCTCCCTCTGTTAGGATTCGGCAGTTCGATACCTTCACCAGTCAACGGATTCCTGGCTGACAATCCTTGGTACGGCGGCATCGGACGTCTTCGACTCGTAGGAGCATCCTCGACAGCGGATTTCTTATAGCAATCTTGGGTTTCTTGTAGGATATCTTCTTTCTTTTCCACTACGTCGGCGTCTATGATATTTGGGGGGATCGATACATCGGGAATTTCCTCCGTGTTGCCCATGCATCCGACCGGGAAAACGCTGCTGTTGGTCTGTCGCCGTCGGTTTATGCGGAAGGACGGGGAGCCCCCGGTGGAAAATATATGATTGCCGTCGATTTCGGCCTTCTTCAAACCTAAGATGTCACTCGTATTCTTATGCATTTTGACGTTTGTGGTGTGTAAAACAAAATCGCGTGTTGCTAGGTTTGTTGACAAATATCCATAATTTTTATTGACGTAGATGGTCTTGTTCGCGAATGACAACTGTCATAGAATTATTCAAATAATGACATAAACCGTCAATATTGTCATTCTTGTCCCATACGTGGATCTAATTTCTTAAAGAATCAAATTACGTTATTTAAAGACGTTGAAAATCTAGAGAACCATACGTAAGTTTTCTGGTATCAAAAATTTCTCCTAATTTTAATTAAAATCTGTATCCTTCTTTTTATTTTAGTGTTAAGTATATTGTTACATCTTCAGTAGACAGTTTTAAAACTGAAGTTACTAAATGCAAATAAATTATCATTATAGATCGTCTCAACCTCCGAATGCAGTACAGAGCTTATGAGAATCGATACACGGTTACCAAATCGTCGAATCAGCCGGGCATTATTACTTCCGGTTCCATTATTTGGTTTTTGCCTGTTAAAATGCATATTTTGAGGAAAACAGTGAAATATAAAAAACATAATTTTCTTATTCAAGAATCAGTGAAAAAGCCCGTAATTTTATTTATTATTACACAACATTAACGTAATTTACATTTCGAACATCTATTTATTAAATTTACAATCCAAGTAAAATATACAATCCTTTAACAAAAAATAGTTTCCACTATTGTAACAAAAATAGCTAGAATCATACAAATCCCCAGGTAATACAATAATATTTAAGAAAGGAATAGCAATTACACACACACGTCTTGTTTCAATTTTTAGTTAGTCGATGAACCAGTTTGATCTTCAAATGATGACGAATTTGTTACATGAATAATAAATTCTTCAATGTCATCTTGCAAATTATCCACTATCCACATTTCCTTTTAATTTGTGCCCATACCATTTCAATGGGATTTAACTCGCAGTGGCAAGGTGGTAATCAAAGAACTTCATGACCTTTTTCTTTTGCTAGTTCGTCAAGACCGCTTTTATGATATTGCGGTTTACTTTGTGACACGCTAAACAGCAAGTCCCTCTTTAGCATTTCGTCAGTGGTTGGTATTTGTTGCTCACAGGGGCAGTCACTGATGTTGTTTTTTCTCTATGCTGCTGTTGGATTTTTTTCTAATTTTCTGCAGTGATAGGAAGCATTATCAAGAACAATCACTAACTTCTGCGGTACATTTGCAAGCAATTTCTTAATAAACCAATCTTTGTATGTGTCTGAATCCATCTCATGATGAATATCAGGAATGTTTTTCTTGGAGAGGAATGTATGTTCACCACCAAGAACAAATCCGTTATCATCACCAGCATGAACTAATGCAAAACGTGGTCCAGCCCGGTTGGGAATTTCAAACCAGTACTTAATCCTTGGATAAAGGCTTGTCGGCTATTTTGAATTGTAGTGCCTGTCCAAGTTTTATTTACTGCATGCCCTGTATTCACCCATGATGGATAAGTATATATTGTAGTTCGCCCTGAAATAATTAAACTATATTGTAACTATATTGTACCTTCTTCTCTATATTTCTTGATCTCTCGTAAGTATTTGTGCCTCCACCGAATAATGCCGTCTCGTTCGATGACTATACTTTTACGTCCTACTTTTTTAAATTCGAAACCCATATCATGTAACAATTTATGTAAAGTTGCTCGACTGAAGTTAGGGCGATCATCATCAGCATTGACAGCAGCAAGAATTGGACTTAATGTAGGTGGCATATTCTGTATAAAGAAACTATGCACTTTACGTCGAATAGGTGCTTGCGTGTTCTCATCATATGTTTGTAATCGGTCATTTAGTTGTATGCCTTTCCTTTTCTTGGTGGTTTTTGGACTTGGTAATGAACCCGTTTGTTGCTCCTGTTTTATTTTATATATTGTTCGCTCTGAGCAACCCACAGCTTTACTTGCTTGTTGAACGACACCACTCACATTCATACTTTTATTAAATAATTTAAAACATTTGCAATCATACACTTCTCCTTTAGGCAAAATTTTTCTCCCTTTCGCCGTTTTCTCCCTACAGGCTCCATTAATGCAGTGAAAACTGTAATTATTATATAGGGTATAAACTTTCTAAAAATCAAGAAAAATATTCATATTACCCTGTGCGCGCTCGAAAAAGATGGAAGCGTTCTGAAAAGAACGATTTGTACTATACGTGAACAAATTAACGTGGAATTTAACTAAAAATATTTTAAAACTACGACGAAACGATTGACAACAATTGACGCTAATAAACAGATAGCTAAGTAATTTGCCGACGCCGACATATGTAAATAAGTTGCAACATAGCAATCGGAAGTGACAGGCACTAAGAATAATAACAGATAAAAATTGATCTATACAGGAGTGTATGTTTCAATTGAAGCAACATTCTTGTGCTTTTACAGTTTGGGTGTCGTCATATTTCCGAATACATAATTAGGAAAAAAATAATGCAGAATCATTTGAAAGCTACTTAAGGCTTTATGTCTTGTTGTGAGGGACTATCATAAGCTTTCATGAACTGTCTAGAAGATCAAAAATTCATGGTGATTGCATAAAAGTTATTGTAGACGTTTATATTTGGGTTACGAGTAAACCAAATAATTTGAACTAATTAAGTAATAATATAAAAAAGCAAGAATGCTAATCAAATTATTTGTTACCATAGTATTATGTTCAGAATTCAATGAATCTTCCAGTAGATGGCGTTCACGTCTATTCTCATATTTACCAACGAACATACTTTAAATTAAGATGGTCGATAAAAAATAGATATTATCGTTTACAATCTGAGACGATACAATAGTTAATAGTCTAGTATAGGTACGTAGTACCATCTTAAAAGAAATCTGTTTCGGAGGTGATGTATTATTCCCATCTGCTACGCCTGTTGCGTCGAGGTACCAGGTATCACCTTCTCTAACCTTCTAAAGAGCCTTATTCGGCCCTCGTAGACGTCACACAAATTTAGGAGCACAATAGCATCGAAAAATGTGCTTGGCTATTATATTTACCTGTGTGCTTTTCTGTCGTTCTAAATTTATCTATTTATATATGTATGCACCGTACCTAAAGTTAAACGTTCATCAACCTCGTTATTTTTGGAGCTATGAAGTTAGTTAAAATGGGAAATTAGTTTCATTTGTATTTCCGATGGAGATGATGAAAATAGAATTAAATATTGTGTATGATAAATTATCGAGTAGTATCGACAGTATATCGTAAATATCTCAAGAATGTATGTTCTATTTTGACTAAGCTTCGAGAAATAATAAAACTGTAATTGGATTTTCTTTTTCTTTCAGTATTAAATGTGAATTCCAAATTTTAATTTGCTTACAAAATCCTATCACTACACATTCTATAAATCGACAATAACCTATTTACTAGAATCAATTGAACCTAAGTGGGTGTGTAGATATATAAAAAGATAATTTGGAATATTACTGTTCCATTTAATTTTACCAAATATTTTCATCTATTCTCAAGTGGTTTTAGGCGTGTGAGATGTAAAAGAAAAATAAGTGGTTAATGTTGATAAAACGATAAGGAAACGATATCGTTAATTGCAATGTAATTCAGGGAATATACAACAACAAAGAACATGGTTTATTTATTCCAACACTATTCAACTTTTTACCACTCCTCTTTTTTACTTGCCTTTGTGCGTTAACAAGCGCTAATAATATCAACAGATAGATAACAACGTAAAAAATATATGTTTATTTATTATATACGCATGTACATGCATGCAAATAGGGCAATATAAGCCTGAAAAATATGTAACGTGCGATAATTCGTTGTATGGTACTCGAAAAAACCCAACTAGCCAGTCTACGCCGTTAATAATTAAAAAAATTCCACATATTAACACAATTAAGCGAAATTGACAACGCCCGTCAAGTGGGCTAAAAACATCCGGTGGATTTTACT